>CAUYRH010162725.1:0-27580 GCA_963574655.1 Perodicticus potto | reverse complement strand
GTAATCAGTAATAGGCAAAGGTAGAACAGCATCAGGTCAGAAGCACTTATTCAGTGATGCTAAAAGAAAACCATATTAGGATTTTTCTAGCTGTTTCCTAAATAATAACTTCAAACTTTCTTTTGGCTCACAAGTGTAGAGCTTTAGTTTTTTCATCTACAGAGTAAGAATTGGATGGATGGGTAGGTACGTAGGTGATAGGAAGATAGATGGATGATAGATACAGACAAATGTGTACATACAAGGTCAGAAAATTAAGTTCCTGTACTCCTTGTTGTTGAATATCACTGCAGTCAGCTTCAAAGTACTCCCCTTGGCTATCTGGTGACCGCATGACTATTATATGATTAAACAAATAATAATTTGTTAGATGTTGAATATGGTGCCTAGTGAGATAGAAACACAATAAATTCTAGTTTCCTCCCTGTGTTATTTTTCCAAACCTCCATACTCCAAGCCTTTGCACACTATGCACTTAGAAGCAGCACAATGTTGTAATAGAGAAGCTCAACATCACTCCCTGCTCTTCAGAGGACAGCCAAGGGCATCCCAGCCTATGGACACAGCCTGGCAGACCTGGTTTTGGCAACATTGAATTATAGATGTCACACATTTATTCCAAATGTCCCTCTCAGCCCAGGCTCTTAGGTTGTCAAGGGTGTGAGACTTCTGCGGGTAGACAGAAACCTCATTCGTTCAGCCACCACTAACTAGACACGTGGGACATGCTGGACAGCAGCTGTGATAAAGTCCAGCACTTCCTGGAAGAACAGGTCGATTACTAGTGTAAATCAATGACATATAAAAGAGGGAGTTTCACTTAACGTGGGAGAAGAATGATGTGCGGGCCATTAAAAGCATTCATTCACACACAACCTGCTAATTACAAATCATTATCTGTTAACTAAGGCCAATTTCTAGAGGATGTTCCCATGCTGAACCTTAGTTAAATTAATAGGGAATTACTGAATCCACCCAAAAATGATCAAACTGTATTTCGTTGAGAGTGTTTTATAACTCACACCTGACCCCCTCCACAGTTATTGCACACTACCAGGGCTTTGCACACCCTGTATGTGCTGCTGTGGGGGTCACCCTCACCCCACCCCTGGTAGGTTCTGCTCATTTCAGGGACAGGTGCTTTCAAAGAGACCGCAGACGAAGTCAGAAAGGAAGGGGAGAACTCAGCCCCTAGATACAAATGATAAATAGATTGTCCTTCCGTCCCTAAAACCACGCAGAGGGAACTAATTCCTGACATCCTGTGTCTCTCAGGCCCCTGTGATCCCTTGAACCCATCAAAGCCCCTGTATCAGAGAGTGGCCTGCAGAGGATACAAGCAGAAACAGGCGAGACTGGGAGGGGCCCACAGACACCAGACAATTCTGAAGACTCCTGCCCCATAAACATAAAGCTTCCTAATCCCACAGTGTTCTTGAGTTCAGTCAGTTCTTAAATGCAGCAAGTTAGGGAACATTTTAGTCCTTTGGCCCTCCAGAGTACAGAACATTTGGAGTGTGCGTCTGTGTAAGGCTGTGATAACTGGCCGCTCACTTTGACCCTGTGATGGAGAAGCCTCTGCCGACTACGTGCAAACAGGGATCAGAGATGTCACGATGGGCCTTCAGGAGAATGCCTTAGTGACCATTAGATCTTGTTCATTTTCCCAGTCTCTTTGAGACTTAAGTGCAATACAAAAAATGCAGAAAAGAAGAAAGTAAATGGCGTTCTGTAGCTTCTAGTCTACACTTCTTTAATTAAAAGAGATGATCTAGTAAAATGGTGCAGCTACTGTGGCAAACAGATTGCTGGTTCCTGGAAAAGTTAAACATAAAATTACCATATAACACACTGCAAGGTATACATATGTACCCCCAAAAATCTAAAGCAGGGTCTGTAACAGATACTAGTATTCCAGTGTTTATTGCAGCATTGTTTACAACAGTCAAAAGGTAGAAACAGCCCAAGTGTCCGTCAACAGATGAGTGGATAAACAAAACATAGTCTAATGCAATGGAATATTATTCAGCCATACAAAGGAATGAAGTGCTGATGTGGATGGACCACAAAAACTTCATGCTATAACACACAAGGACAAATAATATGGAGGTCCCTGGAGTAGGCAAATTCACAGAGACAGGATGTAAATGGTGGTTGCTGTGGGTGGGGAGAAAAAGGATGGGGAACTGTTTAATAGCAATAGAGTTTCTGTTTGGGGTGATTTAAAAAGTTGTATGAATGGAGGGTAGTGATGGGTGCGCAATGCTATAAATGTACTTAGTGCCACCTAATTATACATGTCAAAATGGTTAATGTGCTTGGTTTTGTGTTATGTATATTTTACCACAATAATGATCAAGAAAAATGTTATGAAGAAAGGAACCAATTTTCCAAAAAAAAGGAACTGGTAGTTGGCAATTTCAGGGGAGCAGTCCCACTCCAGTGAATGCCTGGGCACAGGTGGTGCCTTTTCTTTGTTTTGTTTTTCCCATGAGATCAATTTTTAATATATTTAGGTCCTACAGAATGAGAGAAAACATGCAAGATTTGTCTTTCTGTGCTTTCCTTGTTTCACTTAACATGATGATCTCCAATTCCATTCATATTGTTCCACATGGCAGGATTTCATTCTTTTTGTTTTGTTTTGTTTTGTAGAGACAGAGTCTCACTTTGTCGCCCTCAGTAGAGTGCCGTAGTGTCACAGCTCACAGCAACCTCCAACTCCTGGGCTTAGGCGATTCTCTTGTCTCAGCCTCCCAAGTAGCTGGGACTACAGGCGCCCGCCACCATACCTAGCTATTTTTTGTTATAGTTTGGCCAGGGCCATGTTTGAACCCACCACCTTTAGTACATGGGGCCAGCACCCTACCCACTGAGCCATAGGCACCGCCCAGGATTTCATTCTTTTCTGTGCCTGTATAATATTCCATTGTGTCTATGGACCATAATCTCCTTATCTGTTCATCGGTTGATGGGCACTTAGGTGGCTTCCAAATTTTGGCTATTGTGAGTAGTGCTGAACAGACACGGGAGTTTGCACATACCTCTCCAATATACTGATTTCTCTTCCTTTGGATATACACCTAGCAGTGAGGTTGACTGGGTCATGTGTCAGCTCTGTTTTCAGTTTTTTTCAGGAAACTCAATACCGTTCTCAATAGTGGTTGCACTAATTTACATTCCCATCAACTGTGCACAAGAGTTCTCCTTTCTCCACACCCTGGCCAGCATTTATTATTGCTTTTTTGAGAAAGCCATTTTAACAGGGGTCAGATGATTTCTCATTGCAGTTTTGATTTCCATTTCTCTGATGACCAATGATATTGAACATTTTTTCATATACCTGTTGGCCATTTGTATGTCTTCTTTTGAGAAATGTCTAATCAGATCCTTTGCCCATTTTTGTTGTTGTTGTTGCAGTTTGGAGAGGGTTGGGTTCAAACCCACCACCCCCAGTATATGGGGCTGGTGCCCTACTCACTGAGCCACAGGCACCACCCCAGATCCTTTGCCCATTTTTTAATCAGATTATTTTATTTTTCCCAATCAAGTTGTTGGAACTCCTTATGCAACTTTATTCTAGTTATTAGTTCCTTGTTAGATGGGTAGTTTGAAAATTTTTTTCCGATTCTGTGGATTGTCTCTTTCCTTCATTGATTGTTTCTTTTGCTATGCAGAAGTTTTTTAGCTTCATGTGATTTCATTTGTCCAGTTTTGTTTTGGGTATATTACTCAAGAGGTCCTTGCCCAGACCAATGTCCTGAAGCATTTCTCCAAAGTTTTCTTTTACTGTTGATTCACGCCTTAGATATAAGTTGTTAATCCATTTTGATTTGATCATTATATATGGTAAAAGATAAGGGTCTGGTTTCATTCTTCTGCAAATGGATATCCAGTTTTCCCAGAACCATTTATTGAAGAGACTGTCTTTTTCCCACTCTACATTCTTGGCACTTTTGTCAAAGATAAGTTTTCTATGGATGTTCCGTAGATCTATGTGTCTGTTTTTATGCAAGTACCATGCTGTTTTTGTTAGTATAGCTCTCTAGTATAATTTGAAGTCAGGTAATGTGATTCCTCCTGTTTTATTCTTTCTGCTCAGGAGGGCTTTGGCTATTCTGGGTCTTTTGTGGTCCCACATAAATTTTAGGATGTTTTTTCTGTTTCTGTGAAGAATTTCATTGGTATTTTGATGTGGATTGCATTGAATCTGTAAATTGCAATGGACAGTATGTATGTTTTAAATACTATTGATTTCTTCAAGCCACAAGCATGGAATACCTTTCCATTTTTTGTGTGTGTGTTCTCTTCAGTTTCTTTTATTGGTATTTCATAATTTTCATTATAGAGATCTTTCACTTCTTTAGTTAAGTTTATTCCTAGGTATTTATTTTATTTGTAGCTATTGTAAAAGGGATTACTTGATTTCTCTTTCAGATTGTTTACTGTTGGCATATACGAATACTATTTTTTGTATATTGATTTTGTATCCTATAACTTTTCAGGATTTATCAGTTCCAATAGGATTTGTGAGTGTGTGTGTGTGTGTGTGTGTGTGTGTGTGTGTGTGTGTGTGTAGAATCTTTAGGTGTCTCTTGATAGAAGATCATATTGTTTGCAAACAAGGATAATTTAACTTCTTCCTTTCAGATTTGAATGCCTTTTATTTCTTTCTCTTGTCTGATTGCTCTAGCTAGAACTTCCAGTAGTATATTGAATAAAAGTGGTGAAAGTGGGCATCCTTGTCTTGTTCCAAATCTTAGAGGAAAGCCTTCAGTTTCTCCCCATTCAATATGATACTTGCTATGGGCCTGTCATATAGAGCTTTTATCACGTGGAGGTAAGTTCCTTCTCTGCCCACTTCTTTCCAAGTTTTTATCCTGAAGGGATGTTGAATTTTATTGAATGCTTTTCCAACATTGATTGAAATGGTAAGATTTTTTTTTTCCCTCATTGTGCTGATATGATGTATCACATTGACTAATTTGTGTATGTTGAACCGTCCTTGTATACCTGGGTTAAATTCCACTTGATAATGATGAGTGATCGTTTTAATGTGTTGTTGAATTTGTCTTACTAGTATTTTGTAGGGGATTTTTGCATCTATTTTCATCAGAGATATTGGCCTATCGTTTTCTATATTTGTTGCATCTCTTTGGTCATGGTGATAGGGGCCTTGTAGAATGAGTTTGAGAGTATAATCTCCTCTTCAATTTTTTGGAATATTTTAAATAAGAATGGTATTTATTCTTCTTCAAATGCTTGGTAGAATTCAAAAGTAAAGCATTGGGTCCTGGGTTTTTCTTTCAAGGGAGATGTTTTATTAGTGCTTCTCTCCTTGCTTGTTATTGGTTTATGTGGATTTCAGACGTCCTGCTGATTCTGTCTTAATAGGCTGTTTATGTCTTGGAATTTATCTATTTCTTCTGGGTTTTCCAATTTATTGCAGCCTTTTCTGGGCAAGAGGGAGGTCGGGTCAAGGGACACTAACTAACCCTGCACGGTGCCTCTTTCCCACACAGGTTTCAGCACAGCCAGTCCCACAGGAGCCCAGCAGGAAAGACTACGAGACCTACCAGCCATTTCAGAATTCCACGAGAAATTACGACGAGTCCTTCTTCGAGGACCAGGTCCACCACCGCCCTCCCGCCAGCGAGTACGCCATGCACCTGGGACTCAAGTCCACCGGCAACTATGTCGACTTCTACTCAGCTGCCCGTCCTTACAGTGAACTGAACTATGAAACGAGCCACTACCCCGCCTCCCCCGACTCCTGGGTGTGAGGAGCCAGCGGCACCAGGCGCTCCGGGGACAGTGCATGTGCATGCATACCACGAGACATTTCTTTTTTCTTTTTTTCTCCTGCAAATTTAGTTTGTTAAAGCCTGTTCCATAGGAAGGCTGTGATAACCAGTAAGGAAATATTAAGAGCTATTTTAGAAAGCTAAACGAATCAAAAGTTAACTTGGAAATCAATAGAAAGCTAAAGCGATCCTAAATACAGTGTGTGACACTTTTCTAGTTTGAGCTGTAGAGGATTAAAAGTGCTTTATATCGAATGTGGCTGAAGACGGGAGAGAACAGGCGGTTGGTGGTGAGGCGGGAGGGTCATTGTGAAGCACAAGACGCAGAATAGTTTACACGCTATACGGGGGACGGCTTCTCACGCTTTGTTTACCCTTCATCCGTTGTGACTCTAGGCTTCAAGTTGCATTGGGGTTCCTCTGTACAGCAAGATGTTTCTTGCCTTTTGTTAATGCATTGTTGTAAAGTATTTGATGTACATTACAGATTAAAGAAGAAAAGCGCGTTGTGTATATTACACCAATGCCGCCGTGTTTCCTCATCTATGGTTCTAAATATTGCTTCGATTTCAAACTTTTGAAAGATGTATGGATTTCCAGTTTTTCTTTTCTTTCCTTTCTCCCAGTATGTTTTAACAAAAAAGAAGAAAAAAAAGGAAAAAAAGGAATATTTAGCAGTATTGTTCGTTCTGAAATGTGAATTTGTTTGTGGCAACTAAACAAGGCATTCAGCAGTTTCTGACAATTAACATACATCATTCCACACTCCTGTCAACAAAGTGCTTTTTCACTGCCTAAAATTTTAGATGTAGATATTTGAAATAGATTTTTTCATTTATACCAGTTTTCTTTATGATGATACAGTGTTAAAAGAAAATAAATTACAATTGATCTGTCATCCATATTTGCTAAGAATGTCTATTTCCAAGGACCTAACTTAACAAAATACACATTCTTGCTTGTGTGTCTGTGCGTGTGTGGGTGTGGGTGTGTGTCCATGTGTGTACAGAAATGACCTGTGTGAGATTTTATTTTGATAGGAGTTACTTCATTTGCTGTTCATCTTGTACAAGCATTGTTTTTGGTTTTTAGCATAAATGTACATCAGTTTGTTCCTTTCATGCTGTTATCTACTCTTCTGACCATCTAGTGACTCAGGACATTAGGCCAGCTGAAGTGAAGTTATAGGATTTTCACACATTCACACGTTCTTGGATACCAACTCTTTCTCCAGGTCAGTTTTCTTCCACATCTTACGCCCTAAGAACAAGATAAACTATGGCTGACTCAATAATTTCACTTTGGGGCCAATTACTTGAAGTATCCACAGAAAATGTAAACTGCTCACCTTATTCTCCCCAAAACTTTTTTGTTCACATGGCAAGGAGCAGTAGACAATTATGGGTTAGATTATTAAAACTGAACTTGAAGCTAATGTTAGAATAGTGGTTCACAGAGCTAAGAAATAAGGCTAACCATTTCAAAGAACATGGGCTGTGGGTAAATTAGCTTTGCTCTTTAGATGCAAGTGACTAAGGCCAATAGGTGCCTAGTAAATGTTAACTGTTCTTGGAAAAAATAAAAATGTAAGTAACAAAAGAAATTGGCTGCATCGTCCTTTAAAACTGGCTCCCCTTCACTCTGCATAATTTTAATTCAGCTCAAAGCCTAAGATCAACAGTTCTTTCTCCAAATTTAACAACGATCAAATGATTCATGCATATTTTTGGAAATGAAAAGTTAATTTCCAGATTAGAGCAGGAGATTGAAATTTATATATGGATTTCCCCACAGATTGCGTTCAGGCTGGACCTTGTTTCTTTGTTTACTATTGGACTTGACTTTTCTGCGTGCCCTCATAGGCACACCCCAACCCTGCTAGAGAGAGATAAATATGGAGCACCGAGGACAGCATTTCCATGTCATCTCTGTCATGGAATGCAACAGTAGAGTTCATCAAGGCTGAAAGTGCCATATAAACATAACTTACCTATGTCCTAATAGCTGCCTTAACCTTTCCAAAAGTAAACAACAGGACTTAGAGTTATGCAGGGGAAATCAATGCATGTGCTAAGAACGTCCTCCTCCCAGGAGAAACTCCCTATTTTCTTTATGAGTTTGAGTCTCAAAGCATGCCCTGTATTTGTGATTCTTACAAGCCAAGGATGTCTTTGCTGCCCATGACTCTTTGAGAGCACATTGTGCCAGGCTGTGATTAGATAACTCAGACAGGAGCCTCTGGTATAGGAGATAGAGGTAGGAAAAAGAAAATTAAGTGTTTGTAGTTACCCAAACCTGTCCTTTCTTCTTTTTCAGACACATATACAGATGAGCAAGCTGTGTAGACAGGAAGACACAGAGCTAGCAGATAGATAGATGAGAGATAGTTGGATGACAGCTTAGGTGGATGGATGATAGCTAAGTAGACAGATGGATAGGTATGGCTCTGCCAGAACTGTGAGCTAGTCTAGAACTGGGAGCTAGTCAAGAAGGTTGGTCAAATTTGATATATTCATAACATAAGATTTGCTGGATAAAAGCCCCAAGTGACAAGAAACCTTTGTTTTTGCTTTCACTGTATTGAGTGACCCCCCTTTCCCAAGTGGCTACTTCACATCTGCAAGAGCCTCCAGACCGTGGATTGTCCTACTGAGATGGGAATTGTGTCTTTCAGGAAAAAACACACATACACACCTAGGAAATGGCTTTTTCTGTTCACTGCCTTTGGTAGACCATAAATACAACTAATGCACTTAAAAGGACATAGAATGTGGATTTTATGTATGAAAAATAGACACATATTTTTTCATTTGAGATTATTGACCAACAGTGACTGATGAAGGAACATTTAAACTACATCATTATGAATAATATTAACATTTTAAAATACAATCTTTTAATACTGATTCAGTTTTATTACCACACAGTCATGCTTCAATCCTCATTAGCAATCACAAGTTAGACAATAAAAAACAGGTTTTTAAGAACTACGGTGATGTGAGCTGTCCCATCATACCTGGATCTAACCTAAGTAACATTTAACCAATGGTGACCTATTTCATATTAAGAAGGCTCATGCATTATGAAAAGCTGCTGTTTTAAGAAAGTATTTAAATTCAGGAGGAAAAGAAAAAACCAACCCTCATTGTTTTTGGTCTGTCTTGTTTCTCTGACTTCAGCTCTTCCTTAGTGTGACACTGTCCCACTCTGTCCCTGGGAAGTGATGTGTGGCTGTCTGCAGACACAGCATTCTCATTCACATGGGAACTAGGAGACGAGCATGACCCTTGTCTAAGAACTCGCAGTTTACCAAAGTTTCCCTGCAGGCTACCAAGGTCTCTCATCAACCAGCAGAGAAGTGGATAGATGGACTCTCCTCCACAAAGAGAAGGCAGGAGAAGGGATGCTAGGTGGTTCCAGAAACCTCACCTTTATCTCAAGACCAAAAGGCTGCACTGGAACCTCTGCGTGACAGAGGAAAGCAATGGACAAGCCATCAGAGGAGCCACAGTGTGCTGGAGAGCTGCACCGGACCCTGGTGATGGCCAGCAGGACTGTCCACTGAAACGTGTCTTGGACAGCCCTCCGCCCCTCCTGCGTGCCTGACATTTCATTAGCAAACTGTGGTTAGGACAACATTGTGATGGAAACTCACGCTGAGCTGATCATGTTAGCATCAGCCTGGTATCCCTGGGTCTCTCTAAAATCCCCAAATCTCTGCAACTGAAAACTATTTCATAACTCTCTTCAGGTTTGGTGGCCAAACCTGACCTGAACTAACATGACAATAGCAATGTTCCTTATTTATTGCACCTGGTGGGCTCCTTAGGTATTACTTACACATGGTGCGTTTGGTTGCCGGGTTCTACCCAGACCCCACTGGGGGGTTTGTGGGGGCCATGTGTGCACACCTGAACTGCCTTCTAGAATCTGAACATTTCCGAGTTCAGTCTGCTCCAAGGGTTTTGCACAGATGAACTGACATCTGAGTACCAAATAAGAGAATGGGACTTGGGCTTTCCAAAAGCCTGCATCAGCACTTAGAGCCAGTTTCCTTCCCGTGGGGCCTCTCAGCTCGGAATCTGCCTTGCAGTATTCTGGTCTCAGTCTTCCAGAGAGGGCTCCGTGGGCAAGAGAGCTGTGTGCACACCCTTCAGCCCAGTGCAACCTGAAGAATGAAATAGGAATGAGAGTCTGGGGTGTGCTGGGCAGTGCTGGCCTTAGGAAGTGAGGAACCCCAGACCTTCAGGTGCTTACAAGCAACCACTGGAACATTCCCAGGTGGTGGACACCTGCACCCTTTCCTCAGAAAGTCCCTAATGCAAGTGTCCAGTTCCAAACAAGCACAGCAGGCACCCAGAGCAGAGCTGCCATCAGTGCAATAACAAGTAACTTGTCTACACTTAAAGTCGCATCAGCCACGGAGAATGAGGGACAGCTAAAACCCACCCTGACTCCCTAAGCACACTAGGAATTGGTGAAAGTTTTAAGTCAAGTTTGGGCCTCAAACAATGGAATTCTTGACATAAACATCAACCATGACCACATTAGCACTGATGATGCACTTTGTAAATTTTACAATATTTGGTTGCTCAGTTTCTCAGTGAAGTGAAGACAGTCCCTTACGTGAGGTGCCAGGAGCTCTGTGCTGGAATGTGCGAGTACAACAAGGACATAACCCCCGGTGGTGCTGACCGGGGGTTATAATCGGTTAGAGCAAAAGGAAGATCCCATAATGCTCGACTGCGGTTGAGTAGAGCTTCTTGACAACGCACTGCTGACTTGTGGCTAGATAATTCTTTGGACACAGAGGGGAGATGTGCTGAGACATACGAATACTCACCAACACCCCTGACCTCTGCCTATTTGGTGCCACACCAGCACCTGCACCATGACAAGCAAAGATGTCTCCAGGTATTACCAAACGTCCCCTGGGAGAGGCGCACCATGGCCCCAGGTGAGAACCACTGCTCTGGTGCAATGCACAGCCTGCTCACCACGGCTGGGCACGAGGAAGGGGAAAGAGGCGCTCCAGCTAGGTGACCTAAGGGACACGACACAGAGGAGACTATGCTCCCACGAACAATAATACGGGAGTTTCAGGAAAAAGAAATGTGTGGAGAGGATGTAGGAAGCACAGGGGATGGACAGGGAACAACACACAGCAGATCTCACTCTATAACTAAGGAAGGAAGGGGGTGGAGAGAGAGAAGCGTCCGCTGGGGGCAAGGCTTGAGGTTCTTGAAAGCTTAGACAGTGAAGATTTTTACAACATCTTTGCAAGATTTGGCTGGGGGGTGGTTTGTAAAGGAAAGATCTAGATCGGTGTCTCAGACTTTTGCATGCATTAGAATCCCCTGAAGCACAGCATGTGGGCTTCATGTTCAAACAGAGTTTCCGATTGGGTAGGGCTTGGGCTGGCCCAGAACTTCCATTTCTAACAAGTTCCCAAGTGATGTTGATGGCGCTTGTCTGGGGGCCACATTTTGAGAAACACTGGTTTAGAAAGAGATCGCTTGTGAGCCTGTCGTCATGATTAACCTGGAATCCCGTCACTCAAAGTGCAGTCTGGGGACCAGCAGCATCCGCATCTCTCAGGAGCTCATTAGAAAGGCAGAACATGAGGTCCCACATGAGCATCTGCATTTGCACAGGCTCCCCAGGTGATTCCAAGTAATATTAAAGTTTGACAACCATGATCCAGAAAACACATAAGGGTCTGAGCTAGAAAAATGACAGGTAAGACAGGCAAAATTAACATGAAACATCATAGACGTAAAACCAGTAGCACGTGGCTCGGTGAACACCGGAGACAACTAAAGACCCCTCTGAGGTGTGAACTTGGCTGACCAGAAGCCTGGTGGTGGCCTGTCAGTGAGGAGGAAGAAGATCCTTTCCAGTGAGGAAAATCCACTGTTTTGGACATGGGAAGTTGCCATGCGGATGGTAAATCCAGGAGGCTACTGCAGTGGGTAGCAGGGAACGCAGCTGGGACTCTGACCTAGAGACTGGAATTCAGCATGGTGCTCTTGGCATTGGGAGTTGGAAAGTGGGCGTGATAGAGCATTAGTGAGGATCCAGGGGGAGGAGAGTCCCGGGACCGAGAAGGCCCATGGGGAGGCAGCGTGATGCTGGCAGAGACTGAGCGGAAAGCAAGGTGGGTGGGAGGGAGTGTACTATTGTCCAAACCAGAGAGGAGACAGTTTCCCATGGAGAGTAGAAATGCCATTGGTGGGTACAGAAGCCGACAAGAAGGAAGATTGCTGAGAACACACCTTTGCACGTGGTAGTGTACACACCACACTGAACTTTGGAGAGCAGCTCCAGTGGCAGCTGAGGGAGAATGAACCAGGGCAGGAGGCAGAGGCCACGAGAGGCTTGCCAATGACCTAGAATTTGAGATGAGGCCCTGGCCTGAGACAACTAGAGGTGAAATGAAATTTTAGGAATTTGGAGAATGTGGCCCATGGTTGTGAAAATGGCTTAAAAACAACCCCTTACAGCATTTATTGCTTTGTACAGCACTCTATTGCTTTCATGGCATTGTAATATTTATTCACCTTGTCCTGCTCACTACCAAGTGGGCTCCTGTTACAGTCAGCCTCATTTTTATGTTGAGGGGAGTAAGATGTAGTGGTATCATGTAACTAGTAAATTCTAATGCTGAATATAAAATTGGGGCTCTTTAGCTCAAGAGATGATTAGGAGTCTGCCAAGCAAAGAGGCCATAAGGCAAGAGAAGTCTGCTTCCTCAGGACCACCCTGTACTTAGCACCTTAACATACGTGTACAGCAGCGTGGAACAGGTCTAATCCTTGGCTCGGAGTGTTGGTGTCTGTCTACCAGTATTCCCCATACACCCTGCACCACCAACACCTGCCACATCATTTACTGTTGCCATTGATTCTCTTCCAGACTTTCCTACTTAATACCCATCACACCCCATCTGCTCCAGGGCTACTTATCCTCATTTCTCAGATGCCAAATCTCCCCCCCAGAGCCTGGCCCTTGACGGAGCCAACACTGTGTTTTTTATTCTGAAAGTTCTTGGCTGGAGAGTGTCTGTGCCATTGCCACAGCCTCCTTGCTCACACGTTCAGCAGAGAAGCCAGGTGTCCATTTCCCAATGGCTCCCGACAATCTTCCCAAAGATTCTGCATGCTTTCATAACTGACAACAGACATCCATGAGACAATCACACAGCTAAGTCACGGAGCAGGGGAAACTGGGATTACACCCCAACACCGGCCGGGCTAAGACCGCGTGTGCGTACCTGAGCTACCCTGTCATCAAAGGAAAAATGATTACAACACATTGCCCATTTGTATACACAACCAACTCTTTATTTATCAAAGACTATTGTAAAATCACAACAGAATTTTGAACTAGACTTGTTCTGATTTTTTATCACTTTGTAATGAACCACTCCAAAAGTTTTGATTAAAAAAGAGAGAGAGAAATGAGAGCGAAGCACGCACTTTGTTCAAAAACTTGCCATCTAAAGTGGGCTCCACTGGGACAGCGCAGCTCTGCTCCACTCAGAGTCAGCAGGGGAGACACTGACTGCTGAAACAACTTAAAGGCGCAACGCCTTACCTGCCTGGCACTTGCACTGCGACACTCCCTAGCTGGGGCAGCGACAGCTGCAGCTCCTCAGGCGTCCTCTGAGTTCTCTCTACACGGCGTCTCCAGTAGGTATGCTCCAATTCTTACCTCTTATCTCCAAGCTCCAGAACTCTTATGCCCAAGCCAAAGAGCCTGGTGCAAACCCAGGAAGCATTCACCGAGTCAGCAGTTGCAAAATATTGCTCAGTTTCAGGGGGCTGGGCTGCAAAACAGACTGCATCGGTTAACTGGGATGGCGAGATTCTAGAAGAGTCTGAGGGGTTGGAAATAAGGCCGTGGTCTTTCTGATACAATCTACCACAAAACTGGTAACATTCCACAGCCATAGAATCAGCTACTTCTTTCAAACTGTTAGCCAATTTTTCTTAACATTGGCAAAAGAGATAGAGTACAGTAAAATACACTAAGAGGTTAGCCAAGTAAGTTTGCGAACTTCTCTTAGAGAAATTGCTACTTACCTCATTCCTGAATGTCACTATGGTCACCTGGGACATCTGGTGACCGTCGTGATGATCTTCAGCAATGACGTTTGTGGCACTTGTCCTAGGATGAGTTTGTGGACTTAACTGTCAGGTCTCGTGCAAGAAATGAAAAGCAAATAATGTCACTAACAGAAATGGGAGGGAAAGCCACGTTGTCACGTCAGAAGACAGAAACGTTTGCTGTCTTAGGATTTTATTTCCCTCCAGCTGAAGGAGAAGGAAGCAGATAGCAGCTCTTGTTCCTGGCAGCCACCTTATGGCCGTGAGAGGCCCCATAAGGCTAACTGCTATAGCTGAAGGCAGCAGAACAGAAGGTAGAAGAGCCCCAGATCCTCAGAATGTTCCCCAACAGAGGTTAAGTACTGGGTGCCCACCCGCTGAGGACCCTGCTGACGACTCTCTCCTGCCCTCCCCTCGGCAGTAAGAGAAGGCGGGGCTGAAGGTAGCAGCCTCCAGGTAAAACTGAGTTAAATACATCACCATTTTCTTATAAATAGAACATACTTTTCCGAAAAGTTAGAACAACGGAATTATAAAATAACCCTATGCCAATTTGGTAAGTGGGAAAGTGTTGCACAGACACTTTCTGTAGCCTTCGTTCTGACATCTCTCTCCTTCCAACGGACAGGAAAACATGCTATGGATCAAAACTAAAAGGGGCTGAAACTGGATAACTGCCTCAATACACTACCAAGGGCAAGAATAACTTCAGGTGCTTAAGCAATTAGATTCCCATGTGTTCCCAATCAACAACCAATGAGAACAATCACTTAAAGATGGTCAAAGCAGTAAAACAACTAAGGAACCACAGGGCTGGTGTACTGAGTAAGGAAGCAGCTTGCTTCTGGGTCAGGCTGTCTCTGGGAATACCTTGTTTCAGAGTGAGAATGTCTCCAAATTATGTTTCCCTTTAGCACCTCCTTTTCTGCTAATCCTCACTGCCTAAATTTCCAATGCAAGGTAATTGCCCTCTCCCAGCCCCAGCCCTCTAAGGTGAGCTCACCGTCCCTGGCCCCTGGGCCCTGAGGAAAACGAAGAATTTTCACAGCAAATGAAATACCTGGGTGAATGGCCCCAGCTTCCAACTGCCTGACACCCAACAACCGCTGAAAAAATGGACCCACCCACAAGCTGACTGGTGCAAACACACTTATGAGCTCCGTGAAAGAGGTATGCCAATAGATTTTCTGTTTGCCCAAGATCCAAGGTTCTGAAGAACAGCTTTACTTTACCTGTCAAGAATTGTAATTCTTTATTTTTATTGTTTGAGATTCATTGAAGGTACAAAGAATTAGGTTGCACTGATTGCATTCATTAGGTAAATTCCCTCTTACAATTGTGACCCACCCCCAAGAGGTATGGTATAGGTATCCCAAGAATTTTTAAACATTAAGAAAATAAAAACAGCTTGCAAAGGCAGAACTGATGCCCTATTATGCTAATGAACTCAAGAGAGTCTGTCAGGATGACCCCTACCTCCCTCAGAGGTGACTGTGTTACGAAACAGACATGAGGACATTAAAAACTGTGTTTTAAAAATGCTTCCATGGGACAGCGCCTGTAGCTCAGCCAGTAGGGCATCGGCCCCCATATGCTGAAGGTGGCGGGTTCAAACCCAGCCTCAGCCAAACTGCAAAAATAAAATAAAATATAATAAAAATGCTTCTGTGTTTAGACTGTTGCAGAGATTTCTAAAAAGTCAGAAAGGAGATTGGCAGTCCCTTCTGGGTACAACTTCAAACACACCAGGGTATCATACTTGTGTTAGGAATAATACATGATTTATTTGTGCAGTTGACTTTGACACTAGCAAAGGTTTGAGAGAATAGACCTGAATAATTGGTTAAGAAATTATATTTTAAAAAATAATTTTAGCGAAATATGGTAAGAAACCTTCCTACCTCGTTAATATGAAAACAGAGCTAGTATTTCACTGCATTTGAGTGAAACAATTTAAAAAATAGCATAAGTGTGTACCTTGCAATATTTGAAACATTGTATGCTAAAATAGTTTTCATTGTTTATCTGAATCTCAAATTTATCTGGCTATCCTAGTTTAATCTATATTTCTGCCATTATTTTTCTAAAGAGTAATGCTTTGCAGAAAAAGTAAAAATGGATTTAAAAATGCATTACTTAATCTTAATTATCTTAGATGTGGCAAAAAATGTAACGGTGAAAATACGGATGCAGGACACAGAAGCCTCTTTGGACAAGCTAGTTAATTCCTGAGTCCCTCCCTCCATATCAGCAAACTGCAGATATGACCGATTCTGCTTCCATTCTGGAGTTTCTCTGAAACAACACAATGGCAGTATCTGGGGAATGTTTAACAACTGACTCTCAAAAAAAAAAATCCTTAATTTACAGCTTACAGCATTTGCCAGTTTCTGTGGTGAAAGTTCACATTCCGTGACCAATTTCAATCTGCTAATGTGATGTCACTGAACACAGAGTGAGAAGTGATGCCATCCAGTAAAACAGTCAGTTACTCCAGGGTGTAGATAACGTAGGCAGAATTAACCTCAGGAGTACAGATAGCAGTAAGATCTAGTAAAACAAGTAGATTGTGATGGATTTTGAATACCTGTTACCTTTATTTTCAATGTAAATACAAGTTTATTTCATTTAATATTTCATAATGGCTATATGTAACAACCGCCATGCAAAGTTCCTGAAAATTAAACAATCAGCTCTGGTGAGCAAATGCAGGTCGGCTCTAGCACACCACTGCCGACTACAACTGTCTGCCTTTGCTTTGGGTTTGGTTGTATTGTGGTAGTGGTGGTAAGAACACTTGACGTGAGATCCACCCTCTCCAGTGTTTAAGCGTACAATACAGTATTGTTAACGATAGACACAATGTTTTGTTTTTGTTTATTCTGTTTGTCTTTATAGGCGCAAGGGTGCACAGCAGATCTCTAGAACTTATTCATCTTACTTAATTGAAAGTTTATGCCTGACAATTTGCAGCTCCCCACTTCACCCTCCCTGGAGCCACCGTTCTACCACCTGAGTCTGTGAGTCTAACTATTTTAGATTCTTCACACATGTGGACTCATGCAGTATTAGTCCGTCCATGACCGGTTTATTTCTCCCAGCACGATGTCCTCAAGGCTCCCCCAAGTTTTGTCATATTGCAAGATTTCCTCCTTTTTTAAGGCTGAATAATGATATTTGGGGATGTATATACCACATATTCTTTATCCATTCATCTTTCAGTGGACAATTAGATGGTTTCCTCATCCCCTCAAGATCCCATTTTAGTTCTTTCAGATAAAAGCTCAGAGGTTGGATTGCTGATCATATGGTAGTTCTATCTCTCATTTTTGAGGACTCTCCTGCTTGTTTTCCACAGCAGTTGCACCATGTCGCATTCCCACCGATGGGGCACAGGTTCCCCTTTTCTGTTCCTCCTGGCTGACACTTGTTATCGTTTCTCTTTTTAATGACAGTCGGCCTAACAGGTGTGAGCGATATCGCCTTGTAGTTCGGATTTGCATTTCCCTGATGATTAATGACACGCTCACCTCTCGTGTGGCTGTTGGCCATTTGTATGACTTCCTGGGAAAAATGTCTATTTAAGTCTTTAGCCCATTTTTAAATCGCATTATTTAAATGTGATTGGGGGAGTTGGGAGGGGTTGGGTTTTGTTTGGTTTTTTTTGGTTTGCTATTAAGTTATAGGAGTTCCTTCACATTTTGGGATTTAACCCTTTATCTGATGTATGGTTTGCAAAGATTTTATCCCATTCCGTAGGTTGTCTTTTCACTCTGCTGTTTCCCTTGCTATGAAAATGTTTTTTGTTTGACATAATCTCACATGTCTATTTTTGCTTTTGTTGTCTGCGCTTTCAATGTCTCATCCATGAAATCATTGCCAAGGCCAATGCCATCAAGCTGTGTCCTCTGTTTTCTTCTATGACTTTTACAGTTTCGGGTCTTGTGTTTGAGTTGATTTCTCTGTGTGGCGTGGGACAAGGAGTGGTGGGCTGAGAGGGACATGCGTGGTGAGTTCTTCAAGTAGAGGAAAGAAGTCAGAAGTCGGCAGGGAATCTGGAGGCAGGAGGGAGGGAGGCCTCCCACGTGGACACATCTTAGGGTTGGGGACAGGTGATGCGCAGTGGAGCTATTTATAAAAGGGGAGGGCAGTTCAACACCCTCCCTGTATCTCCTTGACCAGTCTAACCGGGGGCAGCAGGGGTGGAACAAGGGTAGTGAACCTGGAGCCCCATTTCTACTGGATTCTGAAAGCCTCAGATTCTGGATCAGCCCAAACAAAAGATAATCCACCATGAAAATGAGAGATATAGCACTTCATATTTTAAAAATTAAAGACACAGGACACTGCACCTTAGGGATGCTCTGGCAATTGTTCCCATTACCCAGAGATAATGTTACCCAGCAACTTCCGGCTGCTCTAGATACAGGAAATTATTTACCCTAGTACTTTAGTGCCTGATTGCTGTTCCAACAAATCACTGCATGAATGGCTTAAAAGAACAGAATTTGTTGTTTTATAGTTCTGGAGATGGTATGGTAGGGCTGTTTGTGGTGCTCCTCTGGGGGCTTTATGGAAGACTGTGTTCCCTGCCCTTCCCAGCTTTGATGGGAAGCCTGGGTCCCTTGGCTCCATCTTTAAAGCCAGCAGCATCACTGAAACTCTTTCCTTCCCGTCTCCCTCTCCTGTCCCGCCCATCTCCCTTTGTCTCCTCCTTGCTTCCCTCTTTCGTTTGTAAGGACCCTCTGATGCCATGACGTCGACCCAGGTAATCCCAGATGATCTCCCACCTTAAACTCTTTAATTTGATCACATCTTCAAAGTATCACAGGTCCTTGGGACTGGGATGTGGATGTCTTTGGGGGACTGTGATTCTACCTGCTACACATGGCTTTTGCTCTAGCATTATCATCAGAGTCCATGCAAAAAAATAAATAAATACCTTAACATAGCTGCTTGCTGGATCTAACTGCCTAGAACAAAGCCCTCAAATAATCTAGCTTGGCGGTTCTCAACCTGTGGGTTGCAACTGTCTTAAAGGGCCGCAGCATTAGGAAGGTTGAGAACCACTGATCTAGCTTGTATTAACTTCTTCTCAGGAAATGGAATTAAATTATAATGAGATCTCTCATGTTTTTAAGCCTCATGCTTAGAAATAAGCTCATTTGCAACCTGATCCACCAGTTACATAGGTGGGTGGAAGTCTCCAGAATGGGTGGAAGCTGAAGGCTACACATCATGGAGGGGACCCCTGAGGACTGGGACTCTCTTGGGGTCTCTCTCAGAGGAGATAAGGCCAGCAGGGATGCACCCCAGTTCACATTGCTCCTGCAGCCCCGCTCTCTGCATCAAGTCCTAACTCCAAGGTCTCAGCCCGGCTGTGGCTCCTGGCCCCGTCACCTAAAGTCTAAACAGTGCTTTGAAAGAAAATCACACCTTTCAGAGAAAGAAATGTGTTGAAAAAGAAGGGTGTGCACTTTGCTCAGTCAACATTATGTGAGAGGGATTGTGAAAGGCTGAACTGGGTCCCTCAGAAATTCACACATTGAGGTCCTAACCCCCATACTTACAAAGAAGGAATCAAGTTAAAATGAGGTCATGGGGGTTCTAACCCAGTATCACTGGGGCGTTCTGATGAGAAGAGGAAACTGCGACATACACAGGGCCAGAAAAAGCCCATGCAGGGGGACACAGTGTGAGGACAGCCATCCTCAAGCCAAAAAGAGAAGGCTCAGGATGACATCAACCCCAACAGCAGTCCCTTGATCTTATAGCCTCCAGAACTCTGAGAAAATTAATGTCTGTTGTTTAAGCCACACAGTCTGTGGTACCCTAGCAGAGAAATGCAGGAATCAAAGGATAACACCACTGGATTCAAACAAGCTATAAAAAGTTGTTAAATTAAACATGCCGCCAAACATCCGGTATCAGTATTGACCTCATGGCACTGGCCACGACAGCAGTGCTTAACAGCACTGGTGAGCATGCTCATCCTGGGCCGTGACACTCGTCGAACGCCACAGTATTCCTGACTTTGCTGTGTCCCTGCTGAGAAGCAGGTCAAAGCAGGGCAGTGCTGCTGTCTGCCCACAGCCAGGGCTCCCCTAAGGGGTTGCCGAGCCTATGGCATCTCTGTGGCTTCCCTGTCCTATCCCTTCCCTTTCAGTTCTGCCTTTGGGCAATCCCTTTCTTTAGGTCTCAGCCCTTTTCAGGGGTTCTGCCTTTTCTGGGGGCACCACAGCCTACGAAGGTTCTTCCCAACTCCATTTGGGAAACCAAAAATTCAGCAATATGGTAAGTGTGATAAAGAATATAATTTTAAAAAAGTAATAAAGTTCACTTTGTGTCCTGGGTTGAAGGGTTTCCCCTCAAAATGCATGTCCATCCAGAAGCTCAGAATATGAGCCTATTTGGAAAGAGATCTCTGCTGATGTAGTCAGCGTAAGAGAGGAGGCCGTGATGGATTAGGGTGGGCCCGAATCCAAGGAGAATGTCCTTTAAAGAGACAGACACGCCAGGCACAGAGGAGATGGCCATGTGAAGATGGAGGCGAAGATGATGTATTCATGAGTCAGGGAAGGCCGAGCATCACCAGCAAATACCATAAGCTGGATAGGCGTGGACTGTGCCCCCTCAGCCTCCAGAATGACCCTACCCTGCCACCATCTTGATTTCTGATTTCTGGCCTCCAGAAATGCGAGAGCATAAACTTGTGTTTTAAGCTTCCCAGACTGTGTTAATTTGTTCTAACAGCACTAGGAAGTGAATATATTTTGTTGAAACAAGATTCTCTCTGATTGTGGCAGAACCTGACCTCATCCTTGACCTTTCACCCCTGACTTCTCTTTAGGTCTCCCCCTCTGAACAAACTAATCGAGCCCTGAGCTCCCCTCCTTCACTGGTGCCAGTGGGAAATTCAAACCTCCTGTGAGTGGGAAGTTTTTTTCCACTCCCCACATCTTACCCACTTATTTTAAAGCCCCAGACCCATTTCCTCTGCTCTGCCCAAGCCAACCCCAGACCTGCTCTCACCTGCCCAGCCCTACCCTGCTGTTCCTTGTGTGAATAACAAAATTGTCTCTCAAACTCTCTTGTGCATGGAGAGTCATCTACCTCAGTTCCTGAGCCCAAGTTTCATTGGACCTAGCCCATTCTAGCACAGGGAAGAGGCTTCCTCTGGGAAGAGCAGCAGTGCTGGATGTCTAGGGGAACATGTGGGGCCTCGGAGCTCTGCCTTCTTCCTTGGAATTCCTCAGAAGACTCTCCACAAGTCAATAAGACAAATTGATGTCAGAAAGGGCCAGAGCAGTAATTCTAATCTTGCTCAACTGTGGCACCATAACTTCAGTGCTACTTCACTTCAGGCTTAACCCAATTTTTAGCAGGTTTTGACAGTTAACGTAATTAGCAAGCAGGTGATGGCAGAAGTGTATTTAAAAAAAGAAAGGAAAACTTTGAATCACACTGTGATTAACGAAGCCTGTCTCAGCATTTCTGTTTTTGTTCCAACTTTTTCGCCTGCCCTGAGACCCAGGCTCGGCATGCCCCTCCCCAGGCCAGATGCTAAAGTCATTTTGAAGACCTTTTAGGTATTCATAATTGATTAGGCTTTTGGCACCTTGTTAGGGAGGAGGACTAAAGGAGACACAGCTGTGGTTTTATAGGTACAATCTCTAAGCTGAAAGTTTCCAAAAATAACAAATAACAAGTAGACTTTTCAGGTCAATGCATCTTTGATGTATCAAAGTCAGCTGCCCCAGGGCTCTAGGAAGTGGTAGATAATAAGAAAAGCAGCTCTCTCCCTGCCTCCATAGCTCCTTGCATGGAAGAAAGGAAAAGCTGTTGCCAGGTTGGGGCACATTAAACTGTAATATTAAAATTATAAGGATATGAGAATGTCTTCCTCAAGGATGACATCTGTCGTGAGTCTTGCTGCATTTGACTGAAACTGAGAACCAGAATGCAAGAAGGAAAACGGAATCAACTGACAGATCGGAATGAAAAGTCTAGAAATCATTAAGTTTCAGGCACTATTGGATCCGGGGACCAAAATCATCACAGGATTGTTTCTCTCCAGCTCTCAACTGTCTCCGGCTGCCTTGATTTTAATCTCTAAGTTCAGATGTCATAAGATCTCCAGGAAGCACATCCTCTCAGCCTTAAATCCATTAAGCAAGAATAACCCCAAGAAGCCTCAACCAAAGTCTAAGCGTATCTCATTAGTTGCTTTGGGGTCACAGGCTCGCTTCGGAATGAGTTGTTGTAGACGGAAGCATGGACATTTTCTGTTGACACAAACATTTTTTTAAAAACTATCATGTATCAAGCACTGTCCTTTGGGCTTAGCTGTGCGTTTTTTAAATTGATTTTTTTAACAGTTTCTGAGAGATGTATTTGATCTTTCTGATCTTACAGCCAAGGAAAGAGAGGCTTAGAGAGGTTAAATAACTTGTCGAAGGTCAAATATTATGTGGTGGGATTTGGAGAGTAACACTGGACTTTGAACTCGGGCTTTTCAGTTAGAGTGGAACTCGGAAGCCATCTAGTCCAAAGCAGAATAAAGTTTACAGCATCCCTGACAGATGTTCACAATCTTCCAGAGATCCACACCAAATTGTCAGCCCAATTTAATGTTTAATGTAAATAGCAAGACAATTGAACTCACATCTATACCCCCTATGTCCCCACTGGTTCCTCACTCTAGGTCTCTTCAGCCTAAGTTTTCTTTTATAGTCAACAATCACTCTCTTGCTGCTTGAATAAACTAAAATTCCAGGTATTTTGGAAGTTTTTGTTTTTGCTTTTGCAGATATGGACTTTTATTATCAGAACCCTCTCTTCTTCTCTATGCATTTAAACTTTTTAATTGCACTGGGACTTAATCTCATTTCAACCCCGCCAAGTTGTATCTTGATTCAGCATTGAGACAGTGGTCCAGGCATGAGCCTATCATTACAGGGTTCCATTAAGGTCCCATGATCAAAAGGAGCATGCCCACTCAGATATATAGAAAGCCAGACAACACTCCTTACTTTGTAAATATCTTTCAGATGTTTACTCATCACAGTAACTACATTACATAGTTATTAGCACTCAGTCATCAAGTTGTCATAATACGGTCCTCTGAGAGAGTCTTCTAAATTTACACTCTCTGTCTTAGTCTGTTTGGGCTGTTATAACAAAAATACCATGGACTATGTAGCTTAAACAACACATTTATTTTTCATAGTTCTGGAGGCTGGGAAGGCCAAGACCAAGGCCCCAGCATATCTGGTGCCTGGTGAGGGCCTGTTTCCTGGTTCTGAGATGCCCATGACATCACCATGTCCTCACCTGGTGGAAAGGGGGGCAAGAGCTCCCTGGGTTCTCTTTCATCAGGGCACTGCCACTTTCGAGGGTGCCACCCCCATGACCTTCTTGTCTCCCAAAGTCCCACATCCTTATACCATCACACTGGGAGTCAGGATTTCAACACATGAATTTGGGGAGGATACAAACGTTCTGTGCATAGCATCCATTCAACTACCTAGTAAGTGACCATCTGTAGGTAACTTTCTTGTCGAGGCCTCAGTTTCCTCTGTCATAGGTCACTTCTGAACCACTTGTCAAGGCCCTGGACTGGCCAGGTCTCAGACCCAGCTTAACTAGGTTCCGGACGCGGACTGCTAAGTTACCTTGCTCAGGTCCAGTTTCTCTTAGGTGCCTGAGGGCTATCTACTTCAGCTGGAGAGAGAGAGAGTATGTCTTAGAGAGAGTAAAGCAGTCTTCTTAGAAAGATAGATCTTAGTCTTTAGCAGAGCTTAGTAATCTTCAGTAGAGAGACGCCGTGCTGGCATTCTGCAGGCAGGAGAGGAGACAGAGTAAGCAGGTCCATGATAGAATGTGCATGCTCCTTGACCTCCTTCTCCTCCAGCCTAATATAAGGCTAATCTCGTGCCTCTCAACACCAGAGGTGTAGAGACTGCCAGTTCACCACTGCTCTCATCTCATGAGCTCTCATGCTGGTTAGGAGAGCTAACTCCCTCTCCATGCCCTTTCCACCCAGGTGTTCCATGGTTGAGCTATACAGGTATTTCTTATAACTCTCACTCCTCCTAGCCATAGGCCATATGGGCTGCAACATTCCTCCATTGGTAATGGACAGTTGAACTAGATGAACTGCCAAGGTTCCTTCCAGAAAATTCATTCTCTGATATCTAGCTTTGCTTCTTACATCACAAAAGTTTCAATGAAGCTTTCCTTTTTTATTATATCATGGCTTGGTTTTGAATTTAGATGCTATTTTGAAAACACTCTCAAAATTCCTTGCAAGGGTAAACAAGAGCTAGTTCAATGTCTCACCTATTACGTTCGTAGCCCATCTATTTATTTGCTTGTTGATTTTTTTTTTATTCTCTCTCACCCTCATCAAAAGTTTACACAACAAAGTAGCTTCTTGACTGTACATAAAAACTCTCAGCAAGCAATTTACGTGAGATTCTGCTGTTTCAGGCCAGGAATAAGTTATTTTCTGTTAAAAGGACAAGGAGTCAATGGTACTTTATTAAGCTAGCATTTCCTGTCTTCCACGACCAGCTCTTATCTAGCTGGCTCCTGGGAGCTGCATTTTCTAGTAACATCCTGGCTCAGTTAACATGTTTAAAGGTGGTCAGGATTTCCACTCCATGCCACCACTCTCCATACTGCCTTAAAAAGATATACACTTTTCCATAACATTGTCCCTGGTCTTTGCACTGAGCTGAGTGAGCTCATCTCCCAAAAGATGAATTGAAGCGTAGTGGCTTCAAATGCAAAGGGAGTGAAAAGTTATAAAACTTATGAAATCAAATGTTTCCAACTATTCTATTAAAGAAAGACATTCATCAACTGAATGTATCCTACACCTTGATTACAAACGTCCATCTCCGGAACTATTGACAAAGGCTAGAAATTTGTTCAGAAGATGCGTGGTTTTATACATGTCATTGAAATATCCAGTAACAATCACTAGAGTAACAGAAGGCTTTGTCTCAAGTGGAAAAATTACTGCTGTTGACAATAGCAAGAGATAAGACCTGACATAATTAATGCCTTTGCTTTTTTGTGGTTTTCAGCATTGGTCCATGACACATGCAGATGGCATAGAAGTGAGGACTTAGATCTGCCAGAAGCAGCTATTTAAATTTGGCCTTTCTTTATTTGACAAAGTGATATCCTATTTTTCAGTTACCTCTTTGCTGATAATTTGCTACTCAGTCAAATAGCAGTATGACAAGGACAATGAGTCTTCTGAATAAGAGTGGCTGACTCCGGCAGAGCAGGAAGAAAAAGATATTTACAGGATTGTTGGGAGGGCCGGCAAAACAGACTAAAGTTCCAGGCCCAGTGGTTAAAACCTAGACATGAACTGCCTGAACAAGGAGCTGAGCCTCTGCGGCTGCCCTCTGGGCCTCAGAAGTGGCTTCTGTCAAGCCACTTCTGTACCAGAGAGCATCTTGCCAGCCTGCATGGGATCCTTGAGAACCACACAGGAGCTGAAAGCTCCAGGCTCTGCCTTGGAAAGACTAGACTCAGACTAAATCCAAGGGAAGACATCCTAACAGTGTCACATCTCCAGAAAACATGACAAATGCCCATCAGGACATCGTCAGGATTCAAATCACATTTACCCACTGTCACTCATCAGAGAACCAGGAGGAACCGTGAGGAAGGCATCCAGCACTCCAGGTCCTGAGACAGTCACGTCCTCCCAGCTTCCTCTGTCCACCCACATGCCCCCCTTAGGCCGTCACCCCCAGCCAGACGCCGTGGTTAGTGTAAATGTGAATGGCCAAGATGGAGCAGCAGGGACAGGACCTACGCTTCATTCTTAAACACCAAAACCTGGGCGAAATATAGTGACCAGGGTTTAGACAAATGGCTGCACAGGACAGTGGTCCCTGAGTGGGAGGAAACAAAAGGATGAGTGAGCCCTGTGATCTCAACAGCACACCTGGGGGAGAGGACCACCTGGGGGACAAGGAGGGACCCCGCACAGAGCCTGGAGAGAGAGACAGTTTGGGGAGGTCAGATACAGAGGGAAGGAGGATGCACCGAGTTCAGCTGGTGCTATGGTCTCAACGTCTGCCGCCCCCCAAATTCACATATTGAAATCTCAAGGCCATGTGTTAGGAGGTGGGGACTTTGGGAAGTGATTAGGTCGTGGAGGAAAAGCCCTTAGGAATGGCATCATAGGCCCTAGAGAGAGACCCCTCATTCTCTCTGCCAGGCAAGGTTACAGTGAGCAGTCTGCTGCCTGGAAGGATTTCCCCAGGACACACCTGGGCTGGAACCCGGATCTCAGAATTTCGGCCTTCAGGACTGTGAGGCGTCTGTTCCTAATGTTTGTAAGTCACCGGTTCTATGGCAATTGGTTATACAGCCCAAACAGACTTGCCCGGACAGGGCTCCTACCCCAATGATTACACAAACTTCTAGTTCTTTGTCCTCCATCCTAGACTCCCCCAGGCCAGTACCCACATTTTCACACTGTCTTCAGACATGTCAGGGGGCGACTTACTAGCTTACAGGCTTTCTCTGTTAGCCCATCAGTGTCCAAACTAGTTCCCCTTTTGATTTGACAGGTGTGTTTTCCAAGCCTCCCAGGACACACATTTAAAAAAGCTCTCTTGAATTATTTCTGCAAATGTATTAATTAATTCAGTCAAGAATGCACTTCAAACAAGTTCTTCTGTGCCAGGCATCCTGGAAAGTGATGGAGAGGGGAGATAAAGTCTTTACTCTCAGGGAGCTCAACCCGGTAAGGGGTAGAGCACAGATCCTCACTCTGTGAGGTGAACTTTGATGGTCGTGTTTCTGAGGCTAACCTTCACTTCATGATGTGGGGCTACCTTCCTTCTCTAGCTTTTTCTATAATCACTGCAGACACCTTGGCTATCTGTAGAATGGACTTGCTTTCCATGCACAGAGAAGGAGACACACACTAACTAATGTTTTCCTCTCAGCTTACCTGGGCAATTATGGAATTATGGCCACCAAGTGATCATTCATTCTACTTCTGGTAATAATTCCACATTTTTTCTCTGGTAATCTATCCTCTGATCATGGGCCTGATCCCAGGACTCAAATTATCATTCCTCACTGGTCACCAGGATTGGTTCAGAAAGGATATGGTCATCAATCAGAACCACTGAAATACAAGGAAGCTTTTCTAACCTTTCCTTAGCAGTAAGGAAGGTGGGAGTCAGGGCTGGCAAAGACTACCATGTGGCATCCTGAGAAATCCCAAAACCAGAGATGTTGGTGTGGATGTGGAGAAAAGGGAACACTTCTGCACTGCTGGTGGGGATGCAAACTAATACATTCCTTTTGGAAAGATGTTTGGAGAACACTTAGGGATCTAAAAATAGATCTGCCATTCGAGCCTATAATTCTTCTACTAGGTATATATACAGAAGACCAAAAATCACATTATAGTGAAGAATGTTTATTGCAGCCAAATTCATAATTGCTAAGTTATGGAAGAAGACCAAGTGTCCATCAACCCACGAATGGATTAATAAGTTGTGGTACATGTATACCATGGAATATTATGCAGCCTTAAAGAAAGATGGAGACCTTATCTCTTTCATGTTTACATGGATAGAGCTGGAACATATGCTTCTTAGCAAAGTATCTCAAGAATGGAAG
>CAUYRH010162721.1:0-10839 GCA_963574655.1 Perodicticus potto | reverse complement strand
GAGACAGAGCCTCAAGCTGTCACCCTGGATAGAGTGCTGTAGCATCACAGCTCACAGCAACCTCCAATTCCTGGGCTCAAGCGAGTCTCCTGCCTCCACCTCCCAAGTAGCTGGGACTACTGGCACCCACCACAATGCCTGGCCATTTTTTGGTTGCAGCCGTCGTCGTTGTTTGGTGGGCCTAGGCTGGACACGAACCCACCACCAGCTCAGGTGTACGTGGCTGGTGCCTTAGCCGGTTGAGCCACAGGCGCCGAGCCTCAGGCTGGTCTTAAACCTGTGAGTTCAGGGTAATCCACCCTCCTCGGCCTCCCAAGTGCTGTGATTACACTCATGAGCCACCGCACGCAGCCCTGAAAGTGGATAATTTTTTAAATTACATTCTGCATATGTGTGTTTCTAGATATCTCAATATAGCACAGTGGTTAAGAGCTCAGGAAGAACTGGCTGCAGCTGCAAGTTACTTTGCTAAACCTCTTTCCTTGCTGATAAAGTAAGGATCTGTCTTTTTTTTTTTTTTGTAGAGACAAGAGTCTCACTTTATCACCATCAGTAGAGTGCCGTGGCATCACACAGCTCACAGCAACCTACAACTCCTGGGCTTAGGCGATTCTCTTGCCTCAGCCTCCCGAGTAGCTGGGACTACAGGCACCCGCCACAACGCTCGGCTATTTTTCTGGTTTTTTGGCAGTTCGGCTGAGGCTGGGTTTGAACCTGCCTCCTTCGGTATATGGGGCCGGCGCCCTACTCGATGAGCCACAGGCACCGCCCAGTAAGGGGCTGTCTTATAGCATTAATATGAGGTTGTACACTCAGCACTTACTTAGTACACTGACTTAGTGTAAACCCCGAATAATTGGCAACCATTATTAGTGTGAAGCAGGACACAAATATTTACATAATGATCCCAAGTTCACTGGAACCAAATTGATTAGAAGGGAAATTAGTAGTGTACTTTTTTTTTTGAGATGGAGTCTCACTATGTCGTCCTCAGTAGAGTGCGTGGCATCACAGCTCACAGCAACCTCAAACTCTTGGGCTCAAGCTATTCTCTTGCCTCAGCCTCCCAAGTAGCTGGGTAGCTGGGACTACAGGCGCCCGCCACAACGCCCAGCTATTTTTGTTGCAGTTATCATTGTTGGTTAGCTGGCCCAGGCCAGGTTCGAACCCGCCAACTTCGGTGTATGTGGCTGTCGCCTAACCACTGTGCTACAGGTGCCGAGTCTACTAGTGTACTTTTAAAGGAAAGAATCATTAGCTCCTAGATAGAAAAAAATATGGTGTCAACAATGATAAAAATCCCTATAATCAAGCCTAATGACCCACTTCACAAAAGATGCAGTTTAAACTTCCTGGAAAGTATGGTGGAGAGACGTCTGACCTAAAGAAAGGCAAATGCAAAGCAACCTCTAAACAAGAGTCACTTCCCATGCTGTCAGTCCCTGTACTTCACAGGCCTGGAAAATGACAATTCATGTTGCATCAGTCATAAAGAAGTACTATCGGGTTCAATGTGAAGTCATAGAAATCAAGGGCCAGAAAGAACCTGGTGTATAGGGTGACCTTAAAATTCATGGTCCACAGTGGAACACTTTTGAGAGTGCAAAGGGTGCTAAGAATAGTTGCCTTGGCACAATAGGTGTAAATTGGGGCCGTCCTGGCAACCTGTGCCATGTGGTCACCCCAGGCAGAGGTCACCAGTCCAACCCTCTGGCCTCACGGCTGGTCAATACAAAGCCCCAAATGGCATACTCCCACCAGACAACACTATCATTGCTCACTGCACCACACTCCTGCCTTCATAATCCTGCCTCCCTCCGCCTGTCACTGTTCTCCTGTGTCTTTCACATTTGCTGCAAAGAACAGGCCCAGTGAGAGGTAGCAGAGCCAGAAGAAGCCCTCACAAACTGGATGTGGGGCCCGACGCTGCCATTTGCTATCTGGGAGACCCTAAACAAGTGGTTTGCGCTCTCTGAGCTCTAGTTTTCTCAACTGCAGAATGGTTACAAAACTTGAATATGTGTACAAACACCACACAAAATATCTGGCATATATATGTTAGGCACTGAGTGAAAGTTCACTTCATTTTGTTTCCTTATCCTTTTGCCATCAAACAGAGGCCATATTCAGGAAGGAATTCTCAAAGGCAGGCAGATGTCTGATAAAATGTACTTAACAGAATCTTTAAGGATAAACAATTTTCAAGACTGGCTTCATCTCTGGGAGGCTGAGGTGGGTGAATAGGTTGAGCTCACAAGTTCAAGACCAGCCTGAGCAAAAGTGAGACCCCCCATCTCTACTAAAAATAGAAAAACTGAGGCAGGAGGCTCACTTGAGCCCAAGAGTTAGAGGTTGCTGTGAGCTATGACGTCACGGCACTCTACCCAGGATGACAGCTTGAGACTCTGCCTCAAAAAAAAAAGACTGGCTTCATTTGTCCAAACTGGAATCATTTATTTGACTCATTTAGCCATTCAATAAACTTTTATTCATTTTCTTTTTTCCCGTAATCTCAATGGGTGAATAATGTTGATTAAAAAAAATCTTTTAAACCTACAGGAAAATTGCAGGGAGGGACAGTATTTAGAAAGATTTTTGATGCCAGTAAGTGATGTCTTTTTGGTTTTGACATATTTGAAAAGTAAATCCAAGGATTCTCAGTTCTGGAAACATTTCCATTAATGGAAGGCATCCTGGGCATGTGATTGTCACCCGCCAACTTGCAGTGTCCCCTTCCCCCCGTCTTGCCTACAGTTTCATTTCCCTCCACCCCGAGCACTTGGCATTTAATGTCTATCTCCGATGCTACAGTTAGCATAAACATAGTTCTCTTACTGGTGCATGTTTAGAAATGACCTAACCATCAACATCATAGCACAGGTTTGTTTGTCTTGAAACGTTGCTTCCACTGTAACAGAGGTGCATTTGCTGGAAGCTAATTTAGCTCAAGCTTTGAGATTTCTAATTAAATACTCATTTTTATATTTATGTATTTATTTTTTATTTTATTTTTTCGAGACAAGAGTCTCACTATGTCACCTTGGTAGAGTGCCGTGGCATCACAGCTCACAGCAACCTCCAACTCTTGGGCTTAAGCGATTCTCTTGCCTCAGCCTCCCAGGCAGCTGGGACTACAGGTGCCCGCCACAATGCCAGGCTATTTTTTTTTTGGTTGTTATTGTTGTTGCCATTATTGTTTTAGCAGACCCTGGCCAGCTTTGAATTGGCCAGCCTCAGTGTACATGGCCAGCACTCTACCCACTGAGCTACAGGCTCTGCTCTATTTTTCTTTTCTTCTTTTTTTTTTAAGACAGAGTCTCACTGTGTTGCCCTTGGGAGAGTGCCGTGGCATCACAGCACACCGCAACCTCAAACTCTTGGGCTTAAGTGATTCTCTTGCCTCAGCCTCCCATGTAGCTGGGACTACAGGTGCCCACCACAATGCCCGGCTATTTTTTTGTTGTAGTTGTCATTGTTGTTTAGCAGGCCAGGGCTGGGCTTGAACCCATCAGCCTCAGTGTATGTGGCTGGCACCCTACTCACTGAGCTACAGGCTCTGAGCCTAAATACTCATTTTTATATCCATTTTTTTATTTGCGACTTTTTTTTTTCTTCAATAGGTCACCTTCAATTATCTAAAGCTTCAAGCCTTACAAAACCTGGATCTGTCCTTACATTATTGCCCTCTTCAGCTTCGGACACAGACCTCAACCCAGTGAAGGCCTTAAAAACATGCTTAAGCCACCAGCTCCCTGTGACATGAAGATCCCAAACAGATAGAAGACAGCTAAAGTGTTTGCCTCCTTTGTGACCTGTAAATATTTCTAAAATAATAGTCATTGCATTGCCCACATTTCACAAAAGTCAAAGGCCCCACAGCAAGACCCATCAAGGAAAATACATTTGACCTTTGAGGTCCCTGGCACACAAGTCTGGATATTATCAGACATTGAGTCCAAATTAGCTTAAATTTTGGCCAAGAAGATGCCTGCCAGAACCACCTGGAATATCCATCATGGTTGTAACATAAATATGTTTTAATCATAGTAATTCCCATCCTTTTCCTGTTTTTTGTCTAAGTAAGTTGAAGGTCACCCATCTATTTCTGATTGGTCCTTGATGCAAATAGCAACAAATAATTGGGGAAACCAAAAGTTTTATGGAACTATTTGTACTCCTGAGATTCATTTGTACCTCTAATCATTCAAACACTAGTTGAGGAATTTAAGCACTGGTAATGTAACGATACATATTATACAATATGAAGCTGTAAGCACTAACCTAGAATAAAGAATGTGAGCTTTAGAATGTTAGATCTAAAATCCTAGATCTAACAAAAACTTCAGCCAGTAAGCACAACCCACTGTCCCACTGGTTCTGGAATGCACCTCACCACTGACACAGCTTGTTTGGGTGACTTTGTACATGCAAGAAAAATCCCCCCTTAACACTTGTTCCTATGAAATATACTCTTAGAGCAAAGGCCTGGATAGATCCCAAATGAAACCACCAGAGGAAAATGGAAAAAACATCAAGTGCAGTAGTGAAAAGTCATTTTATACCATCAAAACACTTACCTAAATAACAACACATAAATATTATCTTTATTTTTCATGTAGCCACTACCAATCATTGATCACCTACTACATTTTTCAGTTTGAGCTAGGGTCTTTGTGAATATTATTTTACATGCTATTACTAATCTTTTATGTTTTTACACACAGAGAAATCAAGCCCTGAGTGGATTAGAAATTTGCCTCAAGCCACTTGCCTTGAGTAGATCCAGAAGTCAAACTCAAAGCTGAGTGAATTCAAATGGGGAGTCATAATCCCATTGTCAACTCTTCATTTGTGAGTTTACAAAAATACTGACATTTCATTAAAGCAAGGGCATTTTAATAAGCTAAGACAAGGGGAGACCTAATCTCAAAATAAAAGACAGCAGGCTCAAGTGAATAACCAGAGCTTCATGGAAACCCCACTACTTTGTCCTTTGTCCCCAATGGGCTCTAGACCAGCCCTGTAATTACCACCAGGATGCATTGCTTTTCTTTGGCTCTTTACCGTTCAGTAACCTTTCCAATTTAGAGTGTGGTTATAATCCCTGTCATGAAGTTTAAAAAGGGACATTATATATCTAAACTTTTCAGGGCATTTTATCAGATACCTGCTAATACCTGCTACTTTTAAGCGGATCTCAGAGGAGCTGGTAAAACTCAGATGTCATTTCCTTAAGCGGTTATAGATTTTGGAAGTCCCCGTGTCAGAGTTAAACTGCAATGTGTCTGGTTAACTTGCTTTCCTGTGAATGTCCAGCCTTTGTATTGCCCATTAGTCATGGGTTATTTCTACCACTGAAATCTAAATTTGTAGTATTGAACTTATTTTTTCTATTCTTGGAATTGGAAAAGCCACGTGGCTCTTTTAAATATCAACTAATGGGATGTGTTTTCCGCTAATAGTCACAAGTAAACATTGTGTTCTCTGCCTCAGTCACACCACCCAGCACTCATTCCCAGGGAAAATGAGGTTAGAGCAAAAAGACAAAATTGAAACAAGTGGCTCCACAGCTCCAAAGAGTTTTTTTTACATACATTACCTCATTTGTTCCCCACAGCAGCCTTCTAAAGGAGAAAGAGTCTAATCGCTGATGCTCCAGATGCCGGGATAAGGCCCTGGGGAAGGAAGTGACTCAGTCAAGATCTTACAGCTTCTGGGTGAAAGAGGGGCCAAGGCTAAACCCCTCTGCATGTCAGGCACACTCTTTTCATTTCACTTTTTACATATTGACTTCTTTTATTTGACAAATATTATTAAGCATCTTCCTAATAATGAGAAGGACCTGGGAGTCGTGGTCCCCACCCATCCCTTTGGCAAACTGAGGCGGGAAGATCACTTGAGGCCAGAAGTCCAAGACCAGCCTGGGCAATATAGCAAGATCTCATCTCTTCAAAAAAAGTTAAAAATTAGCTGGATGTGGGGGTGCACACCTGTAGTCCCAGCTACTGGGGACACCAAGGTGGCAGGATCTTTTGAGCCCAGGAGTTTGAGGCTGCAGTGAGCTATGATGATGTGACTGCACTCCGGCCTAGGGGACTGAATGAGACCCTGCCCTGTCTTCAAAAAAAGAAAAGAAAAAAAATAGTGAGAAGGCATGAGGGGAGGTTAACCCAGCTGAAGATACGAAGGTCAGCACTGCATAGCGCCTGAGTTCAGGGAGCTGAACTTGAGAGGCATGCTGAGGCAGTTACACAGATAACTCTAGAAGTAGGTGGAATGTCCTCAGTGTTACTGGGAAGCCTGCAGAGATGCCTCGTGAAGGTCCAAACAAGGCACAACTCTTATGCAACTGGTTGAGCCTACTGCGTCACCCTCGCCTGCCTGGTCCTCTCTCTGCTTTAGACGCATAGTGTTTCTTAGAATGAAAGTTAAGAAGCAACTAGAGTCTTTAATCATCAGAGAAGTGCAAAAACCACTCTAAGATATCACCCAACCCCAGCAAGATTAGCCCACATCACAAAGTCCCCAAACACCAGATGCTGGTAGATGTGGGGAGAAGGGAACACTTCTACACTGCTGGTGGGATTGCAAACTAATACAACCTTTTTGGAAGGAAGTATGGAGAATCCTCAAAGGTCTAAGTGTAGACCTTCCATTTGACCCTGCAATCTCATTACTAGGTATCTACCCAGAAGAACAAAAATCATTTTACCACAAAGACATTTGCACCAGAATGTATATTGCAGCTCAATTCATAATGGCCAAGTGGTGGAAGCAACCTAAGTGCCCATCAACCCATGAATGGATCAACGAACTGTGGTATATGTATACCATGGAATATTATTCAACCATTAAAAAAGATGGAAACTACATCTTTTACATTTACTGGATGGAGTTGAAATACATTCTCCTTAATAAAGTATCACAAGAATAGAAAAATAAATATCCAACGTACTCCTGGCCAGCGAGCATCAGCACTCTGCACTGTGTGTTCTACTGTGTTTTCCTGAACTGAGTGTGCTTGCAAAGTGTGGCCCCTCTCTGTGTCACTTTCCGGGAAGTTCTGGGAAACAACTGTATCAAAAGGTAATGGTACCAGTTCTTCCATAAAGAAATATAGAAGAGTATCACGTTGGATGTTAAGTATTTTTTAAGCAGGGGCCTGGCGTGGTGGCTAATGCTTGTAATCCCAGCACTCAGCGCGGCCGAGGCGAGTGGATTGCTTGAGCTCAGGAGTTTTAGACCAGCGCGAGCAAGAGTGAGACCCTGTTTCTAAAAATAGCTGGGCATTGTGACCAGCGCCTCTAGTCCCAGCTACTCGGGAGGTTGAAGAGAGAGGATCGTTTGAGCCTGAAAGTTTGAGGTTTCTGTGAGCTATGATGCCACTGTACTCTACCGAGGGAGACAAAATGAGACTCTGTCCCCCCAAAAAAAGAAAGAAATTGGGCGGCGCCTGTAGCTCAGTGGGTAGGGCGCTGGCCCCATATACCACAGGTGGCAGGTTCAAACCTGGCCCTGGCCAAATTGTAACAAAAAAATAGCCAGGCATTGTGGCAGGTGCCTGTAGTCCCAGCTACTCAGGAGGCTGAGGCAGGAGAATCGCCTAAGCCCAGGAGCTGGAGGTTGCTGTGAACTGTGACACCACAGCACTCTACTGAGGGTGATGGAGTGAGACTCTGTCTCAAAAAAAAAAAAGAAAAGAAAAGAAACAATTTTTAAGCAGCTCAGGACGGAGAAGGAAATGAAGTCTGGATAACAGAGGGGAAGGGTGGACAGGGAAGTCCTCTAACATTGTAAGGGGGTAGCTTAAATATCCATTCTCACCAGAAAGGATGGGCCATCATCCCATCCGAAGTAATGGGGAAAAACTTCAGCCTGGGGCACACTGTGACCTCAGGAGATTTAAAGAGAAGAGAAAAGCCTCTAAAGAGGAATCCGGACTAGTGGATTCGGCAAATCAGGCTGTTCAGTTGGGCTCCCTCTTCAGGAACACATGGGCTCTGCAGTCAACAGGGAATACGTCACAGTGTGGCTGGCATCACAGCCAGGGAAAGTAGTCACAATACCCTGGAGTGTCGATTCTCAAAGCTCAGCGGAGCATCACCTGGAAGGCTTGTCAGGGTGGAGGTTCGTTGGCATTTCCAGCAGGCTTTTAGGTGATGCTTGATGGTGCTGGTACTCAGACCACACTTGGAGTAGCGCTAATCGCTACCTAGAATAATAATTAAAGGTTTATTTGTATTAAATTAGTATGTATGTATAGCATCTAACCTAAATACACTGTCCATCATTTGCATTAAAGAAACTTAGCTGGGAGGCACCTGTGGCTCAGTGAGTAGGGTGCCAGCCCCACATACCGAGGGGGGCGGGTTCAAACCTGGCCCCGGCCAAACGGCAACAAAAAAAAAAAAGAAAGAAAGAAAGAAAGAAACTTAGCTAAGAAAAAGAGAAAACCATTAAGTATGACACTGTTGTACCCAAAATGTAATGATGCCTTATAATTACCTAATACTTTCTCTTTGACCCTTAACCATTTCTTTTTTTTTTTTTTTTTGAGACAGAGTCTCACTATGTTGCCTTGGTAGCATGCTGTGGCATCACAGCTCACAGCAACCTCAAATTCTTGGGGAGTCTCACTATGTTGCCTTGGTAGCATGCTGTGGTGTCACAGCTCACAGCAACCTCAAACTCTTGGGCTTAAGCAATCTCTTACCTCAGCCTCCCAAATAGCTGGGACTACAGCCGCCCGCCACAACGCCGGCTATTTTGTGTGGTAGTAGTCATTGTTGTTTAGCTGGCCTGGGCTGGGTTCCAACCTGCCACCCTCGGTGTATGTGGCTGATGCTGTAACCGCTGTGCTATGAGCGCAGAGCCAGACCCTTAATCTTATCTGTTGATTTTTTGTTGTTGTTGTTTTTGCCTTGCCCACACATTATGGGGTTGGGGTGGAATCCAAATGTGAACAAATGTTAATTATGGATTTTTAAAAATCAAACCAAAACATCAAAAGTAATTCATGAAAGCTGATAAGCCTTCACCCTCAATCATCTCCAGATTAAATAATGATCAGAATTTTTTTAGGTGAAGTACTTATGTTGCATCTTGATGTTTGACTATCTTATAAATATAACTGTGCTATTAGGCTCTATTTTTCATTTCAGATGAAATTGATGCATCTTTGTGTGGTGTAGTCTGACATGGTAAAATTGTTACTCTCTAGGTAGGATATTCATAAAAAAATGTAATTATTGTAATCAGAACAGTCTTTAAGCTCATGAGCAGGGCCTGCCAGACTCGTGATTGGCAGTTTTCAATCACTCCCCATGTAATAAAAGCCTTCTAAAGCAGCCTTAAGAATCAGTAATGTCTTACAGAGGGAAGCTATTCTGATTCAAAACAAAGGGTGCTGGGAGCTGGTGATGAGAACCAAATTGGCCTCCTCTACCTGGCCTTGGGCGGGACTAGATGGGGACTTTTCAGCAAATTTCATTCGGTTTACTCACCAACAGGCCTAACAGCAGGGCTGTTTGCTGGGAGAATGCTTTGCGAAGAAGCAGATCATAGCAAGACCACCCTTAGCCTAAATCAGGAACTCTTATTAACTACAAAGCACCTATCATTTTCCTTCCTGTGGCCTGGAGAAGATATAACAAGTGCTGTCTGTGAGAGTCAGCCTCTGGCCACTTGGCATGTCAGCGTTCTGGATGTCCCAGGCGCTGGTTTAGGCAACATGCTTAATAACTTTAGAGATGCCGGAAGCCATGGCATATGGGTGGGCTAAAGAAATAAAAGCCAACAAAATGAAGTTAAATGAGACTTAGATTTGAAGAAAGAAATCTATTCAGATGAGAAAACAACTTTGTTTTTGATTCCCACTGTCCCTTTTCAGGTTGCTGTGAGCTATGCTGCCACAGCACTCTACCCAGGGCTACAGAGAGAGACTCTGTCTCAAAAAAAAAAAAAAAAAAAAAAAAAGAGTTGGAAAAGGGGCTAGGTGTGGTGGTGGGCATCTGTAATCCCAGCTGCTTGGGAAGCCAAGGCAGGAGGTTCCCTTGAATAATTGCTTGATTATTCAACAGGAGAAAGTTCTTCCTTTGCCTCTGAACAAAAATCTCTGTAATCCTATGACTTATTTTTATCACTCATAGGTAACAGAAAAGGTACTACAGCCACCTTAAGTCTCCAACAGTCTCAATTAAGAAGCTAGAATAAGGGTGGTGCCTGTGGCTCAGTGGGTAGAGCTCCCATATGGGTGGCGGGTTCAAACCTGGCCCAGTCCGATCTGCAACAAAAAATAGCTGGGTGTTGGGGCGAGTGCCTGAAGTCCCAGCTACTCGGGAGGCTGAGACAAGAGAATCGCCTAAGCCCAGGAGTTGGAGGTTGCTGTGAGCGGTGTGACACCATGGCACACTACCGAGGGCGATAAACTGAGAATCTGTCTCTACAAAAAAAAAAAAAAGAAGAAGAAGACGCTAGAATATCCAGTCTTGTGTCACAATCAATCCTTGAAACCAGATTTCAAGCTGAAACTTATCCTTTCGTGCATCTGGTCCCTTCTGCAGTCAGGAAGCCCAGCCAGGGGAGCAGGGGCCATTCCTTCTTTTCCTCCAGCTGTAGCCAGTCTCCACCTCTCTGCCTCCATCCCTCCTCTAATCACCACGGGGTGGGGGTGGGCTGTTCCAGTCTCCACCTCTCTGCCTCCATCCCTCTACCCACCACGGGGTGGGGGTGGGCTGTTCCAGTCTCCACCTCTCTGCCTCCATCCCTCTACCCACCACGGGGTGGGGGTGGGCTGTTCCAGTCTCCACCTCTCTGCCTCCTTCCCACTGACCACCCCTG
>CAUYRH010162719.1:0-56239 GCA_963574655.1 Perodicticus potto | reverse complement strand
TGCAGAATACAAATGTCTTCATACAATAACTAAGAAAATTCCATGAAGGCTATGTTAAACAGTTTGATGAAAATAGTTCAGATTGTATATGAAACCAGCACATTGTACCCCTTGATTGCACTAATGTACACAGCTATGATTTAATAATAAAAACAATAAAAAAAATATAATAAAAGATGCAGGCAGAAACTTGCTTTTAACTGCTTTCTTTTCCTCACTCCAAAGAAATTTACTGACTGTTACCTGTGAAACTATTTGATGAAACTCTGAGCCCTGCATTTTCACAGAGGATATAAATCTATTCTTCTAAAAAGTGTGTTGCCCAAATTTGAAATTGTTCATTCAATTGGTATATTGTCCCTGTAGGACCACTCTTTCATTCTTAGGGTGGGAATTGATTTTTCTTCTCTTATTTGTCGTGTGAGAGTACTAACTATATTATAACCTCAGAGTTTTCACACATTATTTAAAAACCTGTTCTCAGTGTTAGAAGGTCTTGCATAGGCTTGTCTATCTGATGTGTAAAGACCTCCAGCCGCCTTTAAAATTGTGAAGACAAGCTATGCTCCTCATTAAGTACACAGACTGTGGAAAGTGAACGCTTTCTATAGGCATTTTCAAAAATCTGAATTTTTCTGTTTGAAGTGACTCCAATCTAACCCTAAATTTATACAAACAAATTAATCAACATTTCCTATCCATAATAATATTTGCTTATAAACCTACAGTTAGGCATTTAAAATTAGGGATGACATTGTTGAAATTTTTGATTCATATAAGTTAATGTATTTTGAACAGGCACATGTAAATGTTTATACTGAAGTGCTTGTTTGCACAAATTATGCATACATCACCATTAGAATGACAGTTTAAAGACTAGCTTTGGAAGTGACATTCTAGCTAGACTATATGTTCAGACTTCATTGTGCATATTCATATCTGTGGTCTGTTTAGGTCCTGGTCCCCCCTCCTGCTCAGACTTTCTTGGATTTTCAACTTTTGAAAGGTAGGGTTTTCAAACTTTTCCCTTTCTGTTAGTAAGAAAACATAGAAATGTTCAAAAAGACAAAATCAGAAATGAAGTATGATGATATTTCCATAGTATAATTTATGAAATGGGCTTGTGTGAACATGGTGTGGACTGGAATTAACAAAAAAGAATAGTCAGAAGTTACATGGATCTCCTGTCCTCTCAAAATGGCATGTCTCAGTATGTCTAAAACAGGGATCCCACCCGTTTGCTCTACATTGTTATGAAGCAAGTGGGAGAGTAGACTTGACACTGGAGATTGCCAAATAGTCTGGACTTGAGTGCCTGCTACTTATAGGAGTTTTTGGAGACTTTGGGAGTCATTGGCGTCATGTGTAGTCCCTTCCTTCTGAGTGGGGAGGCAATCCTCAGTCCCAGTTAGCTGATTGCCAGGAACCTAGAGAGAACTCTCAGGAGTTTTAGACTATCTGGTTTATTCTTCCATATATTTTTAACAAGCTTTTAATTTTTGAATAATTTTAGATATACAGAAAATTCGCAAAGGTAGTATAGAGAATTGTGTGCATTCTTCATTCATTTGCTCCTGGTAGTAATATTAGCATGGTACATTTGTCAAAACTAAGGAATTCATTACTATTCACTAAACTTCAGCCTTTATTCAGGTTTCACCAGGTTTTCCACTAATAATTTCCATTCCAGGATCCAACCTAGGATACTACATTCCATTTAGTTCATATCTATTTTTGAGATGGAAGGATGAATACTATAGTTTTCTGTCACTGAAAATTTTCTGATCATCTTTCTGGGCAGGAATATAACACCTTTTCAATCTTTTATCCACTTCAGGTATCAGGTCATGATTAGAATTAATTGAGGTCAGGGACTTAGCTTTAGCCATCCATCGTACTCAGCATACTGTCTTGTATACTGGAATTATTCAGTGCATATTATGAAGTTAATAGATAAATGAGTGTTGTTCCTTGAAGCTTACTCCTCATGACCTAGTCTAATGTTTCAGCATGTCAGTATCACTTTATTTTTAGTTTCCGATGGTGTCCTGATGAATGTTTAGTTTCACAATATGATTCACAGAAGAAAAGGAAAATAATCCATTCTGTTTTTTTAAAAGCAAAATGCAGTAAATAAAACTAACGACCCATTTTTCATGTATAATATTGATTCCCCTGCTACTGCTTCCTTCTCCTCTTGTTCTTTTATAAGAAAAATTAGCTTATTCAAAGAGATTACAAAGAAGTTTTATATTCAAGGAGTTTTCCTTGCCTCTCCCCCCACTTACATGGATGAAGTGTGGTTATAGATTTTTTAATGAGTCAAGTTACAAATATGAAGAGATGATAGGTGAGCTAAGTTGAGATAATCTAAAGTAGTCCTGGAATTTCTCTTTCTGATAATTAGGTGTGTATGTTTGTAAATGGAGTTGTTGACTCTGCTTAAACACACACACACTCTCTCGCTCTCTCTTTCTCTCTCAAAATCAACTGTTTTGTCAAAACATTTTAAAACACTCTCCTGTAATAAGAACAACCTATTAGAAAACATGTTTTGAATAATGAAGTCACTGGTCGCATATAGCTAAATTTAAATTAATTAAAATGAAATAAAATAAATAAGTTCAGTTTCTCAGTCATATTAGCCATATTTCAAGTGCTCAATCACCACATGTGGCTAGTAGCTACTATGTTAGATAGCAGAACACTTCCATTATCTTAGAAAATTCTACTTGACAGAGCTGCATTTAAAGATAATTGAAGGACGTTTGTTACCAATTGAGGATTAAACTTAAATGATTCTGAAACTAAGCACATTTAATTAATTTCATTAAATTTAAAAGTTTTACTTTAATTCTGCTTAGCTTCAATCTGAGCACTTAGCACTATTGGATATGAACTACTCTAAACAGTATTTTCAACTTGCATATTACCAGTTTTTCCAATTGCAAGGTCACCTGCAAATTGGCAGATTTCTAATGTAAACCTAATAATCTGTAAGTAAATTTGTGACCCTATGCACTAGTTCTTTCCAATATTGTTGCATTCTTCAGTGTTTATTCTAAGTATATACTGTGCTTCAGTACCACTTCAACCTCTACATTGCAGTATGTCCACAATGTCCCATTTCCGGACCATGGAGATTATTTTTCTAGCTTGGCTATCTTTTTCTAACTTTACCTTTTCCTATTTTATCAAGAAAGGAAGAGGGGCTGGTCATGGGCAGGAGTACACATGAAAGCATCAATTTACTACCTCATCTGTGCAAAAAAGAGTTAATTTGGCATGCCTGCAAACAGCTGTCTTTAGAAAGTTCTGCTTGCAAGGTGGCCTTTGGTTGGCTGTAAGAGTGGTCCACTCAACAGTTAACTGGTAAGTTGGTTCACTATGCCAAGACTATATAAACAATGTGATTATGCTAAATACCTGTGCTGCTTCTGGGAGCATGGAATGTTGTTATGCAGTAGGCAGAGGGTGCCTATGTGACCAGCTTCCAATAAAAACCTTGGGCATGAAGAAACGAAACCTTTCTGCTTCCTTGAGCAGCACCATGGCATGAAAACCACATTTTTGTTGCTGGGGAAAGAGTGCTCTACATGATCCCTCAGGGGAGAGAAGAGCCTCTGGACTCAGCACACATTTCCTCTCCTTTTCCAGCCAGCTGTCTATACTTACTACTTTGCTGTAATATATCTTTGCCATGAGTGCAACTAGATTTGAGTGCTGTGAATCCTTCCAGTGAATCTCTAAACATGGGGGCAGTCTTGGGGACTCCTGACATGCCCCTTTGAACAGATTTTGTTTTTAATTTTTAAAGGAATGGTAAAAAAAGGTTTTCATTGTAGGCAAGTAATAAGTCCCAATGCTCAAACGAAGACATGAAGACAGACTTAAATTCCACCCAAACTGCAAAAGTTTTTCTGAGGTAGTTTCAGAAAGTGAAATAACGTTTAAAATCTGGTACATAGTAGGAGATGGTTGGTACATAGTAGGAGTTCAAATAATATTCCTTACATTTCTCTTTATCCTTTCTACCCCAAGCTCCATTAGAATGCAGTGTTTTTTGAAGTGGTTGGACATTATGACACATGTATGGTGCTTGTTTTCCTACTGATGTTTACTTTGCTAGAAGGAAAAAATGTATTTAAAATTTAGCTTATTAACCAGGTTTGTTCTTGTGGCATCTGCTGTTTGAAGCAGTTCCAGTTTTCACTCTTATTCTTTTCATAATGTCTCTGCCAATTGAGTCTCACTTGCTCTTTTAATATGATACTCAGAGAGAGATCATTTTGTGGTTTCCAAGCCAGTAGGGTCAGGCAGGAGAGCTCATAATTGAAGTCTAAAATGTGTGTTTTTTCTTTTTTTACAAGCCAAAAGGAAAAGAAGAGGCCATGACCCAAACTACTAGCACTTCTGTTGATGGAGAATGGAAGATATTGGGGCAATTACTGGAGCTTAGATTTCAGATCTGGGATATGTGGGAAGGTGCATAGGCACTTAGGAGGGAAAGAAGTCATCAAAGAAATTTCCTTTTCCTACCACTGGGCCAGTGACTTAAGCTTTTACCAGCATATTTTATCATGAAATGTGTACAATAAATATGGCCTATAGGGTGGGTGTGGTGGCTCATTCCTATAATCCTAGAACTTTGGTGAAGCCAGGAGTTCAAGAATAGCATGAGCAAGAATGAGACCTCTAAAAGTTTAGTTGTAGTTTTCTCTACTAAAAGAGAAATTAGCTGTTCATGGTGGCAGGTGACTATAGTTCCAGCTACTCAGAAGGCTGTGGCAGGAGGATCACCTGAGCCTACGAATTTGAGGTTGCTGTGAGCTAGGCTAATGCTACTCTAGGTAACAGAGTGTGACTCTGATTCAAAACAAATGAACAAACAAACAAACATCATGGTCTGAAGTCAGGTTACTGAGCAACTGATCATCAAAATGGAAGAGATAAGGTAAAGGCCCTGTATGGTGTTGCTCAGCTGGCCCCTAAGTGTACAGTTAGCACTGGCTTCTTCTGCTTCCATCCCTTCCCACATAAATGAATCTGCTTCCATTTTTTTGAATTTGAGCCATGTCTTCAGTAGTGGCCCATTGAATAATGACATCTCCATGTAATAGTCTCCTAAGAATCTCAAATTTGCTCTGTCCAGAACAAGTTCCATTCAGAGAAGGTTACCAAATTTTAGTGAGTACCTATATGTGTCATGTGCTATGCTGAGGAGGATTATGTACATGATCTCATTTGATCTCATTCTGTGTTGCCCCTATAGATGCACTGGGCCTGGTAGTAAATATTTATGGGGTCAGAAAATGCCTCAGGTAACAATCTTGGGATGCCTTTTCAGTGGTCCAGTGTCCCTGCAGTGGTTGCATGGATCAAAATTGTGACTACTGGTCACCTCCCAGCTTTGTGAAGTAATCCTGCTCAAGAAACAGGAGGCCTTCATCTCTGACCCTCTGCCATTCCTAGATGAATTGTATGTACCTTTCAGTCAACAAGTTAGCACACAGTCTAGCTCTCCATTTCCAATGTGGCTTCTTTGATGAATGACACAATTATAAAAGGGTCAAAAGTACTCAAACTCAGTGCTGCAGAGTTCCAGTCCAACAAACACCCAATGGCCATATCTCAAGTCTGAGGCTGTTTGTTCAGTACTTTTTGTTCCTTGTCTATTTCTCCTGCTGCTCACTCCTTACCTGTTGATCACATATTGACCTCTCTGATGCCAGACACTTGCAAGCCCTGTAGCTAAGTAGCTAACTTCAGATGTTATTATCCCTCCTCTGACTGCAAAGTTGTCAAATGTTCTACTTCAAAAAGTGTTGGCCAGAAGCACTTCTGGTTATCTCCCCCTGCTCAGACATGTACCCTGTGGCACATCCATTCTCCCTCAATGAAGACTTTTATTTTCACACTTTATGACCCATTGGCTCAAAGAAAAGAAAGGCGTGTGTACAGGTATAAGAGAACAAAGGAAAGATGGTTATGTGACTTCATGCAGCCTTGAGCATACTTACCATGAAATTAAAATTGTACATCTGTAGCAGCTGCAGTTTTATAAGCCATGAGTGTCTTGAAATTCCTGTGCTATCTTTGAGATAGCTCAGGTTAGATAGAGCTAGAAGGAACGGCACAGAGTAATGTTTGTTGAGTATCTACTATGGCACCATTATCTCTTCTGTACCTGAGGATGTGTGATGGTGAGAGTTGGTGATTTAGTTTGAGACTGTCACCTGAAAAGTCTATGAAAGTAAGTGTCTATGTGTAGAAAAAGATGATACTCTGGATAAGATGTCATTTATTTCTTTAGCAGATTCTATATAAAATTTTTAAATCAGTGGGAACATTTTTTCCCTCAAATCAAATATTAGTAGTAATTATGTAACAAATTCCACTGGCTATGTTCTAGATGTCCTTAAAGTCAGAGCTAGAGTTTAATTCCACCCTCTCTTCTTGGAGGTTCCTGAAATAATAATCCAGATCTCTGGGAGTTTATGAAACATTAGATAGGAATAGAGAGCCGGCCCAGAAGGACAAGAGAGTTGGTCAGGTTAGGCAAAGGATGGGAAGGAGCAAGCTTGAGGACAGTAGGGAGAGCTCATGGGGACCAACTGAAATCAAGTCTATTTAGGGTCTCCTTATAGTTCTAAATATGAGAATAGTGAAAAGAATCTGGGCTTAAAAAAAGGAACACAGACTGATGTCCAAGGAAAGGAAACCTAATTAGAGCATAGGGGAATTCCCAAGATCAATTTTACTACTTGAGAGGATAGAGCAATTGTATCACTGAAGTACAGAATTTCTAAGCTGGAAGGGAATTTATCTATCTTTTTGTTCACTTCCCTTGGCTAATAGATGAGGAAACTGACTTTAAGAGAGGTTAAATGATCAGCACAGAGTCTCTCAGCATGTTAGTAACAGGAATACAGTTTGGTGTATGTTGGGGAGACTCCACACAAAATGAATAACTCTTACTCAGTCCATTTGCATTGAGCTGAGGGACCCAGAGAGGCCAAAAGCAGAAGCTCTCCACAAGGAGAAACAAGGGGGTGGCCCCCTCCAATTTTCCTCACTGGCTTTTATTGAAATCTCAGACATGAGAAAATACAGTACAATGGAAAGTTTCAAAGAGAGAGTAAAGATTAAAAAACAAATAGTTTTTGTTTAACTGTAGTACTGGATGCAGGACACATCCTGTTTACTGCCCTTCTGCCTTGCCTTAATTTTATCATTGTTAATATATGACTTAGGGCTGGGACACTATGCTGTGTCTAATGAGTATTCTTTTCAGTACTCATGGCCAGCAGTGATTCTTGGCTTTTGTCCAGATCACTCTGTCTCTAGTGCCAAGCATTTTTAACCCTATATTCTCTCCTAGAGGTGTGTTTCCACCGTATGTATTACCTACATCTTTAGACTTCTTCTCATTTCTGGGTCAGACTGTGGACCATTCCATAGCCTTCTTTATCAACTGTTTATAATGCTTATGTCTAAAATGTAAATTTTTAAATAAGAAACATTTTATTTATACTTAATTCTCATTCAGTAAACATATTTTCTGATTTTTTGTTAAAGCTATTCTACCTACAATAAACCTAACTAGTTTAGATAAATTAGTGGTGTGTTAAATGCAATAACCCCTTACACATGAGGGACAAATTCACATAGATGAAAGAAGGAGTTCTGATAAAATCATTGAATCACACTTCAAACCCCTGTGGAAAAAGGGACATAGCAGTTTTATCAGAAGTAAGAAGTAGGGAATAACACCTCTCCATGTAATATCTAATTCAAGTACAATCAGGGAATGAATCTGGCTAAGGCAGAAAAAGCATAGAGGTTTAACAACTTCACAAAGAGTTTTAGAAGCTATTTAAAAATTTAAAAAGGTAATTGAAGTGAAAAAACTTTGCTCTAAGGAGCCTTTTAAGTCCTTGTGTACAGTATCAAAATAATGCCTTGGGTAGTTCTAGGAAGCAAACAGGAAGACAACCCCTGGAGAGAATGGATGTTGGAAATATACTGATGTGATCACCACTTTCCAGAAGAGGTGACTATGGAACTCCAGGTAATATAGCTGTGGTAATGAAATTTATAAGTGACAAATCTACAAATCAGATGTTACTTTATTACTTTTTAGTAAAAAATATAATTGCTATAGAACAAGAAATTTAAGCTTTATGACACACTCATATCTAGTCTATGACTAAAAACTAAATAATAACTAGGAGTACCAAAAATAACTAGGAGTGTGGACAGTCAAAACAATGAATTCTATTTGGATAATCTTAATTGTCAATGTTATTGAGCTACAATCATGTGATGAATCCCTTTTTCTGAGATAGGAGTATTCCTCAAGTTTGACCTGATATGAATATTCATAGGTAGAAAGCCTTTATTTTTCCTGCATGGTACTGGACCCACACTATCATTGTTGTTATATGTCCCTCTTCTAATTGATGTATCCTTTTTTACTCATTAATTCAATAAATATAATGAATATGTATGGTCACATTCTGTGCTTGCATAGACATAAAAGAGGTAACAAGAGAAAGCCGCTGTCCTCAGAGAAATTGAGGTCTAGAAATGTACGCAATTAAACAAGCTGTGACCATAGGGATATGGTACTTACAGGATGCTATGAAAGTGAATAAGAGGGTCACCTAACTCTGAAAAAGGGTTTGGGGAAGTCTTCTGTAGGAAGTGCTGCCTTATCTGGGATTTGAAGTTTGAGTGTGAATCAGGTAGGTGATGAGGAGACAATGTCCCAGGCAGGGGACCAGCATGAGCAAAGTTTTGAAATTACGGGAAAACACATTTTAAACAAACAAACAAAAAGCCCTAGAGATATTCTTTCTTGATAAGTGCACAGAGATTATGTTTTTTAAAAAGATAAAATGCATTGTTGATGAGTGTGTGGGTATATATATATATACTTATATTCACTGTTGATAGAAATGTAAATTGGTATACATTTTTTAGAAGGTAATTTGCCATTTTTATTTCCAAAGTTTAACGATATGTATACATTTGAAACCATAATTTTACATATCCTTTCTGAAGCAATAATTGTAGATGTATAAAAATATAAAAAATATCCTAAGTCTTATAGAAATGAAAATTGGGAAGGATAGAGGGTAGGTTAAATAAATTCTTATATTTAATAAAAGACTTATTATATAGGAAATAAATGTATTATAACAGGTAATGGTCTACATCAGGGGCTGGAGAATCATAACCAAACTATGGCAATATAGTTTGCCACTTGTTTCATTTTTGTTTTTTGTTTTTAAATTTGTATTTTGAAATAATTATAGATTCATAGGAGTTGTAACAAATACAGAGGTCTCAGGTACACTTCACCCAGTTTTTTTCCACTGGTTACATCTCACTACCATTGGTAACTACAGTACAACATCAAACCAGAGAATTGACCTTAGTACAATGAATATAGATTCTTATAATCACATCTGCAATCAAGATACAGAACTAGTCCATCACAAGTCTCCCCCATGCTACCATTTTATAGTCATCCTACCTCTTCTTCCTAAACCTTGGCAACCTCTAATCTGTTCTCTCTCTCTATAATTTTGTCATTTGGAGAATGTTATTTAAGTGAAATCATATAGTATGCAATCTTTTCGAAGTTATTTTTTTTCACCCCACTCAGCAAAATGTTCTTGAATGCATCCATTATATTACATGTGTAAATAGCTCAGTTAGTGCTAAGTAGTATTCCATGGTGTGGATATACCATAGTTTGTTTGACCATTTACCTACTGAAGGACATTATGGTTGTTTCTGATTTTTGGCTATTATAAGAAAAGCTTCTATGGCCATCTGTAAATAGATTTTTATTCAGTTTTCATTTCTCTAGGATAAATGGCTAGGAAGGTGGTTCTTGGGTCAGATGGTAAGCATGTCTAGCTTTTCAAGAGAACCCAGAGCAGCAGTACCATTTTATAATCCCCTGGCCTAACAGTGTATAAGAGGTCCAGTTTCTCCTTATCTTTACCAGAATTTAGTTTTGTCATTTTTTGTTTTAGATATTCTAGTAGGTCTGTAGTAATATACCATTATGTGAGTTCTTTGTCAGATATATGGTTTGTAAATACTTTCCCCCAATATGTCTTTTCATCTTCTTAATAAGGTCTTTCACAGTAAAAAAGCTTTTAATTTTGATTAAGTCAAATTTATTGATTTTTTAATTGTGCTTTTGATGTTATGGCTAAGAAGTCTTTATCAAACCCTAGATCTCAAAGTCTTCCTAAAAGTTTTACAGTTTACTGATTTACATTTAAATTTATGATTCATTTTGAGCTAATTTTTGTATAAGGTTTAGATCAAGCTTCATTTCCTTCTGCCGGCGTATGTCCAATTACTCCAGTATTACTTGTTGAAAAGACTATCATTCCTCTTTGAATTGCTTTTGCAATTTGTCAGAAATCAGGTGCATATATTTGTGTCTATTTCTGTGTTTTCTGTGCTGTTCCATTGATTGATGCATCTAGCCCTCCATCACTATCACACAGTCTTGATTTCTATGGCTCTAAATACATCTTAAAATCAGAGAGTATGATTCTTCCCACTTCAACATTTTCCTAGAAAAATTGGTTTAGTACTTTCAGTTCCTTTGCCTTTCCATATAAATTTCAGAATAATCTATCTATATCTGAAAAAATTTTGCTGGGAATTAATAGGTGGTATCTTAAACCTACATATAAACTTGGAAACAATTAATATTTTTACTATATTGTGTTCCGTGAACATAATATGCTGCCTGTTTTTGGCAGTAAATAAAGTCTTACTGGAACATAGTCATGCTCATTCCTTTACATTTTGGGTACGGTTGCTTTCCCACTATAATAGTAAAGCTAAATAGTTGTGACAAGGACCGTATGGCCCACAAAGCCTAAAATATTTACTATTTGGCCTTTTTCCAAAAAAATTTGCCATCCTCTGGATCAGAAAAGTATTTCTGTGCTGTATTGTTAAGTAGAAAAAGTTTTATTATAAAACCATATAAATGGTATGGTATGATTTCAATTTTAAACGTAAGTTTTAATCACACTGATATATGTATATGTGTGTATATATATATATATGTATATAGTAAAACGACTGAAATAATATAAACCAAAATTTTAACTACTTGTCATCTCAGGACAAAGTATTAAGGGTGATTTAAGATATTTTCTTTTGGTTTTATGCATTTTCTATTTTCTATCCTAAGTGGCTAACAGTGATTTAACAAAGTAAGAAAGGATTTTCTTTTCAAATTTCTCTCTCAACAATCTTCTTAGACTGGTTCTTTCAGGTAAAAGATTCTCAATAAAAGATATGACAATCAATTAGTTGTGTTAGCAATAGTGAATCATGCCTTTCTAATATGCCTTTTCAAAAAATGGATGAATTCTTGCAGATTCATAATTTCAGCACATTTAGTTGAAAAGTACAGATAAGAAAATACCATAGTTATAAAAAATCTTAATGCTTGGTTTATTCTTGATAATTGACTGATTCGCTCTTGAGGTTTATTTACTGGTAACTGCAGGCAAATGCAAGATGCTTAAGCTTGAACACTAAGATGAGTAAATTGGTTACTGCTGAATGACCATTTCAAATTATGGGTACTGGCAAAATGAACAGTTGCATTCTTGCTACTCTAACCCTCTATTAACTATTACTGCAGAGTGACAGTTTTTTTCCTAGTTCTGATGGTAGATCAACATAGAGACAGTTCAAATAGCAAGTCACACCATGAGTGTCACCTGCTATTTGAGAGACCAAGTGTATGGCATAAAACACGGTGATAATAGCTATGCTTTCATCTGGAAAGGGCTCTGATAGAGTCGTGGAAGACCAAAGGAGTGCTTGGAAGGGACATAGGTACCTGACCAGTTAATAATCCACAAAGTCACAATGCATCTTCAATAACTTCATTCTCTTTCTGAGGTGATTATTTCTTAAAACCTAATCCTGATTTTTAACCCTACTATAAATTCACTCTGAAAATATTCACATGATATGAATTAAAATAAATTAACATTATTTTAATAACTCCAGGAATTATACATTAATAGCTCCTAACATCATAAGCACTGGAGGAAGTTCGTATAGGGAAATAATAGGAAATTGTCAGAGGTTCTGATCCTGCTCAGAAACAGGGACAAATTTTCTCAAATGAAAACATGTTTATTACATAAAGCCTGCAGATGCTGGAACAGCTTGTCATCCCTTTGCTTTTAGGTGATGCCCACACAGCGCTAAGAACAACACAGATCTGGCAGTTTTTCTAATTAAACGTGATCAATATTGACAACCAAACGGCATTATTCTGGCTCCGGAGTAGATTTCTGGGCCACAATTATCCTATTTGTCTGTCTACATAGCTCACATTAACTGGGTAAATTGGCTGATCCAATCTCCACTTCTATGCCAGCCTGAAAGGGAGAGGTTTAGGGATTTGCACAGAGTAGAGAATGAATAAAAGGTGCTTGTTCTTTCATCCATTCTTCTAACAAATAAAGGTTGCCAACTACCCACTTTTACTGGTGCTTGATATGTGAAGATTATAATAATAAACAAATTATCAATACTTCCTCATAAGAAGTTTAGAAATTATGATAAAAAAACACACAATTGATATACTCCAGGTGTTTTTCATGTGAAAACTATGAAAAAAATGGAATAGTGGATGTATAGTGTTTTCATTCTTGCCATCTTCCCACAGACTTTCTTTCTTTCTTTTTTTTTTTATTAAATCATAGCTGTGTACATTAGTGCAATCAAGGGGTATAATGTGCTGGTTTCATATACAATCTGAAACAATTTCATCAAACTGTTTAACATAGACTTCATGGCCCTTTCCTAGTTATTGTATGAAGACATTCGTTTTCTGCATTTAGTAAGTTTCATCTGTACCCTTTTAAGATGCACCGTAGATGTGATCCCACCAATTACCCTCCCTCCACCCATCTTCCCCACTCCCCTACCCTCCCGTGCCCCTTTCCCCATATTCTTGTGTTATAATTGGGTTATGGCTTTCATGTGAAAGCTATAAATTGGTTTCATGGTAGGGCTGAGTACATTGGATACTTTTTCTTCCATTCTTGAGATACTTTGCTAAGAATATGTTCCAGCTCCATCCATGTAAACATGAAAGAGATAAAGTCTTCATCTTTCTTTAAGGCTGCATAGTATTCCCTGGTATACATGTACCACAATTTATATTAATCCATTTGTGGGTTGATGGGCACTTAGGCTTCTTCCATGACTTAGCAATTATGAATTGGGCTGCAATGAACATTCTGGTACAGATATCTTTGTTATAATGTGATTTTTGGTCTTCTGGGTATATACCAAGTAAAGGAATTACAGGCTCAAATGGCAAGTCTGTTTTTAGATATCTGAGTATTCTCCAAACGTCTTTTCAAAAGGAACGTATTAGTTTGCATTCCCATCAGCAATGTAGAAGTGTTCCCTTTTCTCCACATCCATGCCAGCATCTCTGGTTTTGGGATTTTGTTATGTGGGCTATAATGTACACAGCTATGATTTAATAAAAAAAAAATAATAATAATAATTCAATGTCCGGGCCCAGTGGCTAATGCTTATAATCCTAGCATACTGGGAGACCAAGGCGGGTAGATTGCTTGAGGGCAGGCATTCAAGACCAGCCTGAGCAAAAGTGAGACCCCATCTCTATTGAAAATAGAAATTCTAGCCAGGCATTGTGGCAGGTGCCTGTAGTCCCAGCTACTCGGGAGGCTGAGGCAAGAGGATCACTTGAACCTAAGAGTTTGAGTTGCTGCGAGCTATGACACCAGGGCACTCTACCCAAGGTGACAGAGTGAGATTCTGTCTCAAAAAAAAGAAAAGAAGGAAAAAATTAAATAAATAAAATTAAATAATCCTCAGGGAGCTCCCCTCCCTTCCTCCATACACACATAGGCCTTCCTCAGCCTGCCAGAGGCTTGGGTGGTGGACAGACATGTTTCCGTCAGGGTTCTCCTGCCTGAGGCCCTCTTTCCAGCTGCTTCTCCACCTGTCAGGGCCCAGCTTCCCCTGGCAGAGGCAGGAAATAAACACGGGCTGCACAGTGTCAGTCGGGAGGCAGATAAGGAGGAATACTGCCTAAGATACCAAGAGGGTTAAAAAGAGGGATTGTTGCCCGAGGTTCTCAGGGAACGCTTCCAGGAGAAAGTGAGGCCTGAGTTCATTTAGGAGACGCTAGTACCATGATTTTCAACTGGTATGTCTTGAGAGGATCTCAGGTATGCTGCGAAAATCTTTAAAGGTCATCATTTAAATTATTTTCGAAAGAAGTTCAAAGCACAGTAGGTATATTCTTTTTTTTTTGATCAACATAATTTAAGTGTGCTGTGGAAGTTTAACTATAGGTTCCAGTGTGCCTTGAGATAAAAAAAGGTTGGAAACCTTTCCCGCTGTTTATCTGCCATGCAATTTGCTTCTCCTTGATTTGAGGAGAAACTCTTGGCAGCCAAGAACCGAACCCTGAACCTCAGAGAGTATTTAGTGCAGTTACCTGGACTCCCCCCTCCCCCTAATAAGAGTGAGATCTGATCTTTCTGGGCCTGGGGCTGGAAAGGATCTGAGAAAACCTTAGTCCCAACAAGCAGACATCCCACCTTCCCAGTTCTGTGCCCCTGCCCCCTCCCCATCAATGTCTCTGGGGAACTAGGGAGAAACAGCCACCCAGAGTGACAGAGCCAGAAAATCTAGAAGTGGGTGCAACAACCTGCATTTTTAAAAATTATTAATATTTTTTATTATTCTTATTAAATCATAGCTGTGTACATTAGTGCAATCAAGGGGTACAATGTGCTGGTTTCATATACGATCTGAAATATTTTCACGAAACTGTTTAACACAGCCTTCATGGCATTTTCTTAGTTATTGTGTAAAGACATTTCTATTCTGCATTTAGTAAGTTTCACCTGTACCCTTCTAAGATGCACAGTAGATGTGGTCCCACCAATTACCCTCCCTCCACCCAACCTCCCCCCACTCCTCCCTGCCCTTTGCCCCTTTCCCCATACTCTTGTGCTATAATTGGGGTATAGCCTTCATATGAAAGTTATAAATTAGCTTCATAGTATGGCTGAGTACATTGGATACTTTTTCTTCCATTCTTGAGATACTTTGCTAAGAAGAATATGTTCCAGCTCCATCCATGTAAACATGAAAGAGGTAAAGTCTCCATCTTTCTTTAAGCCTGTATAACATTCCATGATATACATGTACCACAATTTATTAGTCCATTCGTGGGTTGATGGGTACTTGGGCTTAATATTATTTTTAATGTATTTATTTAGTTATTTATTTACTTTTTTGTTTGTTTGTTTTTGAACGGAGTCTCATTCTGTTGCCCTCGGTAGAGTGCCATGGCTGACAGCAACCTCAAACTCTACGGCTCAAGAGATCCTTCTGCCTCAGCCTCCCAAGTAGCTGGGACTACAGATACTTGTCACGGTGCCTGGCTCATTTTTCTATTTTTAGTACAGCTGAGGTCTCACTTTTGATCAGGTTGGTCTCTAACTCCTGACCTCAAGCATTCCACCCATCTTGGCCTTGCAGAGCCAGGATTGCAGGCGTGAGCCGTGGTGCCGGCTTAGCAACCTGCAGTTTAACAAGGACCACAGGCACTGCTGGCGTACTCTCAAGTTGGGGAAACTCCGTACCAGAGAAATTATTGCACGTGGAAATACTTTACCTCAGGCACCGCATGGAGATAGAACTCGCTGGTACTTAAAGTGGTAGAGATACTAGCCATGCAAAAGAAATGATGGAGTTAAAACCTAAACCAAACTAAAACAAACACCACCATGCTTCTTCAAGAGAAGAAAGCTCCTCCCTGGAAGAAATGGTCCACAGGAAAAAGTCTTTGGAAACTGCATCACGTTCAATTTCAACATCTTTGTTCTTGTATCTTCCCGAGCCTCCAAGGATTGATGGATCAAGGATCTCCCAGATCTCCCAGATCTTATCTTATATACGCGGCCAGATCTCAAGTCTCTCTGCATGATGATATTCTCAATATCCATTCTTAAAATCATTGTACTTAGATTTTTTGCAAAAGGAAATGAATTGATTGAAAAATGAAAACAAAAAATGTGTCTCTCTTCTATAAGCAGAAAACAAAATTACTTGCTGTAAGTACGTGTGGGAAAATAAATAGAAGATAAGACAGTGTTATTAAATTCTAGGGGAAAATAGCATTGCCAGAATGCTGTTGGATTTGATTTCACCCCATTCTAAAAATGCTAAAGCCCCAACTCCCAGTACCTGTGGAGGACATGTTATTTGGAGATGGGGTCTTTATAGAGGAAATCAAATTAAAGTTGTTGTGAGTCCTTAGCCCAGCCTGACTAATATGATAATATGGGGAAACTGAAGCAGAAGCAGACACACTCATAGGGAGAACTCCATGTGCAGGAGGAGGCAGAGGCTGGAGTGATGTAGCTTAAAGCCAAGGAACACCCAGGATTGCCAGCAAACTGCAAGACGCCAGGGAGAGGAATGGACAGATTGTCCCTCCCAGTTCTCAGAAGAAATCAAGTCTGCTGACATCCTGACCTAGGGCTTTGGACTCCAGGAGTGTACTGTGATAAATCTCCATTGCCGCAGCCCTGCAAATTGTTATGTTTTGTTACAACAATGCTATTGTTTTGGGTGGAGGGGGGAGAGGTTTGGAAAAGACACCCCCTTTATCCTAAGAAAGATTCTCTGTGCCCAATTCCCAAAGTTATTCTGGAAGTTTGGAGAGAATGCGGGAACTGCAGCTGTGAATTATCACCTCATGAGACTCCTCTTAGGATTCCTCTTTTCCCATTTTCTGCTCAAGTCTGTTCTTCTGCCTTCCTAGAGTTCCATCAAAGGCTGGCTAGCATAGCCCATCTCCCCCACACGAGCTGCCCAGGAAACAATGGCGGTGCATGATAGCCCCTCTTTGGAGACTTTGTGCCTCCAGAGGCAAGGACTAATGAACAGAAGGTAAACAGACCCAACAAACAACATCCTTGCTTTGAAGAGAGACCTGCTGGTGGAGCACTGTAAGAAATCAGAAATGCCTCATGAAGTTTGCTAAGCAAACAAAAAGCAAATCCTGCTCAAACAGAATTAGCAAAGGAAACAGAGGTAAAAGCAAATGCAGTCACAGGGGGCTAGTCAGAGCAGACCACCCCCACTGCAGGCTTGGCTTCAGAGCAGAAGGCCCTTCATTGGCTGCAGGTGAGAAGGGAGGGAGTCGCTTGGGGATGTGTGGAAATAGCACAAATAAGAGCAAAACCAACAGGGGTTGTTCTAACAGCCACAAATTAGCAAGTGCATGCTATGTGCTAGGCACACAGGAGTCCGACTCCCCTGTCTACATTGTATGATTCCCAATCCCGTTTTTCAGAAAAGAGAACAGGTGTGGGAGGCTACATGGCTGATGCAGGGCTACCTGGCTTGCAGGTGGCAGAAGCCGAATGTGAGGGTGCATTAGCTATATCTACACTGCCCCCCCCCCATACGGTGGAGTGTCTTTAGAGAGTGGGATGGTTAGAATCACATCACGGCCCCTCCAAAAGATATCTGTGTCCTAACCCCTAGCACCAGTGATTATATTACCTTAGGTAAAAAAATAGAGCCTTAGCAGATGCGAAGTATCTTGAGATGGAATAGTTTCCCGGATTATCCAGGTGGGCTTAACGGAATCACAAATTTCCTTAAAAGAGGAAGGCAGAAAGGCCGGAAAGGGAGGTGCGATGTTGAGATCAGGGAAGGTCAGAGTCAGAGGGAGATTTCAGGGAGCTACACTGCTGGCTTTGAAGATGAGAAGGGCCATGATTCCAGTAATACGTGTGGCCTCCAGAAACCAGCGAGAAAACCAATTCTTGCCTAGAACCTCCAGAAGGAATGCAGCCCTGTGGACACCTTGATTCGTCCCCAAAGCCACGTTGGACTTCTGTCCTCCGGAAGTGTAAAAAAATGCATGTGTGTTGTTTTAAGTTAGTACTAAATTTGTGATAATTTGTTATAGCAGCAACAAGAGCCTAATATAGAGAGGGAGCTCTGAACATGCGCCAAAGCAAAAAGGACAGAGTCCCTGGAGAGGGTGGGCTAGGGGAGCACAGATTATACCAAATTGTCGTAGCGGCCACCACTATGAATGCTTACCATGTGCCTGGCACTCTTCAAAATTCCTCACGTGTAAGAACTCAGAATCCCTTCAGGCTAGGATCACCATAATCTCCTTCTCCGGATAAGGTAATTGAGCACAGACATACAAAGTGACTGGCCCCAGAACTCACAATGAGACATGGGGTGAGCCTTCTGACCCTGGAGCCTGCCCTCTTCACTGGACTGTAATGGGTAATCAGGGGGGCACATTTCTGGGAGACAGGACAGGATTCATTAACCCATTTCAACATAACTATGAGGCTCTGCTCTCTGCTAGCCACATGGATAAGACATCCTCTGTACTCTTAAAAGTGGTCTGGGTGGGTTGTAGACTGGAGCTGGACATAACACCCTAGAATATGGAGCCTGCCGGGGGAAATCCAGAAGCGGTCACACTGGAGTCAACATGACTCGTCAGTGGACCCGTGTAAGACCCCTGGGCAGAGACAGAAGAGAGAGAAAGATTCACAGAGGGGAAAGATGAATGCAATCACACAGAGATCTGGATGGAAAGGCTCCAGGCGTGGTCAGAGGCTGCGGGAAGGGTCCTGCCCTGGATAGGACCTAAGAGGCTGGAGGAGGGAAGATGGGACTCCAGAACTTGGACAACACAGTGCCAGGAGAGAGAACGTATATGAGCCACAGGGCCGAGGAAAAGTGGGTAGTTAAGGGTTGAACTGTCTGTTCCTGCCCCCTGCCAAAGAAAGATGTGGAAGTTCAAAGCCCCAGTACCTGTGAATGTGATCTTAGTTAGAAACAGGGTGTTTGCAGAAAAGCAAGTTAAGATAAGGTCACTTGGGCAGGGACCTAATCCAGTGTGGCTATGTCATTATAAAAAGGGGGCATGTGGATAATACAGACACGGATGTGTTCCCCCAGTAAGACTCCAGGTAAACATGAGGGGGAGATTGGGGTGATGCATCTACAAGCACAAAATGCCAAAGATTACCAGAAAACCACAAGAAGCTGGGAGAGAGTCCTGGGCAGATTCTCCCCCTGAGTCCTCAGAAGGAGCCAACCTCGTGGTCACCTTGGTCTCAGCTTTCTGGTCTCTAGAACTGTGAGCCAATACATTCCTGTTATTGAAACCACCCATCCAGTAGTCTTCTGTTACAGCAGCCCAAGGAGGCCGATACTTGGATACAGCCATTTTCACAGGGCAGTCCCATGTAGTTTATCTCTATGTGAAGCCACCTGGTAGGGAAGGGTGCAGGAGGCACACTGCTAAGTGTGTTTCTTAGCCCCACCCCTCTGACACTTGGGCGGCTGTCCTGCGCACAGTAGGACATTTAGCAAAATACCTGACAGCTTCCACCTTGTGGATCCCAGAAGGACACCCTCCCCTGCCAAGTTGTAATAACCCAAACTATCCCCAGACATTGCCAGATGCCCGTAGGGAAACAAATTTGCCCTTGGTCGAGAATCGCTGGAAGGGGAGAATGAGTTGGAGACGGTAAACGAGCAATAATTTTTTATTTAGTTTTGCGCCCACTCCAAGCTGGGCTCTTGTTAAGTGCCAAGGGTTCAGAGATGAAGAAAACCCTGTCCCCGTTCTCAAGGAGCTCCCCAGCCGATCAGGACCGCTGGTGACTTTCTGCAAACCCTCTTGCCACAGCCCTTCTTTTTGACTTGACAAGGAACCGAAACCTTATAGAAAAGTTTCTGGAGATTAGAGCGTGGTTATAGAAACTAACTTGTTTTTGTTTTTATGCACACACTATTATTTAAAATTATTTCAAAATAAACTTCCATTTCCACAGGCCAGAGGCTATTTTCCCATAATTTTCTCCCAGCATTGTTTATCCTGTATTTTTTATGAGTTTCCGTGTTATTACCGAGATTTCAACAGTCATTAGGTAGTGCCTGAGATATAATTGAATACGATTTTATTACCCCAGCCAACAGACATAAATATTTAATCCTTCCACTCCAGAAGATAATGTACATTTTGGGGGGCTAATAAATTGCTTTTGGGGGTTGCCCATAGGGTGGGCACCTTCTGCAGTGCTGCTTCCACATTTTCTCCAAGGCGCTGTTCAATACATCAACCCTGCTTTAGTCCTAAGTGGAATATTTTTAAGTAACAAAGCAAAACATTCCATCCAAGATGAAGTAGCAAGTGGAGTTTTTGCTTTTTGCTCCTAATCTTGTTGGGCAGTTTGCCTGGCAAGGGGTAGGACTGCAGAGGGACCTTGCTGTCTGGCTCTCCCACCTCCCAACAAAGCTCATCTTGGAAATCTAAGGGCAGAAGGAAGTCAAGTTCACTTCACAGGAAGCATGTGTATACTGACCTCGCTTCCAGAGAACCGCAGAGGCCCAGGGAATAAACATATAGCTCTCAGCTATTGATAACGTAAGGCCAAAGCAGCAGGTTTCCTAGGGAGGGGCTGGCTCCGTCTGCCAATTGAAGACACCCTTTCCATCCATGGCCCGTGAACTTGCCTCAGGCATTTGTGAAGTTCCTTCCAAAAAGGATGATTAACCTGCTGTCTGCCTTTCTCCCTCTTTTGGTGATGATGGTGGGAAGAATGTTGTTAAAGAGAGAAGAATTCGAATAAACAAAGTTCAACCTACTGGCTAAATGCTTTGAAGGGGCAATCTGACACATTTTTTTTGGAACAGTTACAGCCCCATCTATTAGCTAGGAAGTAATGGCTAAGAGACAATTGCATTGAGCAAAAAATGGATGAAGAAATAAGGTTTGAACAGCCTGCCTGATGGTAAGATGCTAATGCTGCAAAATAGCCTTATTTAAAACAAACAAAAAAAAAAACCCAGCACTGACTCCCAAGGCAGAAAGTTCCACCAAGTTTATTAAGTAATTCCACTTTGTAGGACTTGAAGGGTTCCTCTAACTCTTTTACCATGCTAACAAGCACAGCACCTCTGACAGACTGGCTGCCAGGGAGGATTCATCCCCACTGTTTCTGTTTATCCAGCAAATTGTAGTTCTGTTGTCTGAGGGAATTGGAAATGGGGGAATTTGCAGCAAAGTGTAATAGAAACTTCCCCCAACACAGAACAAAACCATCCTTCTCTAACAAAATCAGCCACTTTGACTTCATTCTCCACAAATGCGGTGCAGAACTGCAGGTGAGTTGTTCTCCCCGCAGGTGCAAAACAAGAGGGTCCTGTGAGCAGTGGACACCCAGAGAAAGACCCCAAGGGGCAAAGGAAGTTGCTTCCCCAAACAGTAATGGGGTCCAAGACGGATGTGTTTCATAAGCTTACCCCTCGAGCCTCAGAGAAAACAGGCTCCATGGCAGAAATCTTGGGGAGTAATAGGCCAGAACACACATGTGTATCAATAATGTAGGTGGTGTGTCAAGATAGTACTTAGCCACACAGACACACACACACTCACTCAGCTTTCCTTTCAACTTTAGAAATGACCTGAGAGCCATCTGCACTGCTAGATTGGGCAGTGACAAATAAGAACTTTCTGCTTTCGTCCTGGCTCAGCCCACACAGGGCGCCTCACCCTGTCCCACCTGAGGCCGGAGCGCTTCTAGGCTGTTCTACGACTGTGTGGTTGCTCTCTGAGATGTGGACCCTGGATTTGCAGGTTGGCATCTCCAAATGGGCCCAGCCGCCTTTAACTCCTAAACCTCCTCCCTCATAGCTTGAGCTGGAAGCCGTTTACTCCCAGCTTCACCACCGCCTCTCAGTAATGAGCTCCATCCGTTCAGAGCCCCTCGTGGGTGGGGAATGAAATGCCTCCTCTCCTGGCTGGTGGCAGCCCTGGAAGACACTCTGCCCTCCACCTCTGCCACGACCCTCGGCCCTGCTCACCATCCTCCCTGTGCAGGCTCTGTTGCCCTTAAAGATTTTCTCAAAGGCACTTCCTTTTTGTGCCTTAGGTAAAGAGAACGCCTGCTCCTCCAAAGGCAACTCCTCAGAGCATTTACACAGCTGGACTGAAACCTCCCACCAGTCTCTGGCATGTTACTGTAGGGTACCGTTCTGGCACTCACTGGGTCCTTACACGCCTAAGCTGTTCCCCAGCGTCATGTAGTTATTCTATGAGCATTCCCTGACCACTAGGCTTTAGGGGACTGAAAGACAAATGAGCCATGAGGGTGGAGTTCAGAGATCTTTTGCAAATGTAAATCAGATCACGTAACCTGCCTCTTCGCTGGAATCTGTGCAATGGCTTCCCCACCACTCCGCTGCATAAACACCTCCCTCCTTACACCAGGCGGTAGGGCCGCTGCCCACTCCTGGCCCTGCCAGCCCTTCACTCCACTGAGCCCTCCTGGAGACAGCTACACTGGCCTCTGAACAGCCTGTGAAATGTTGCATGAGCCCTCCACTCCCAGACCTTTGGACATGGCTGTCCTCCTATATGAAAGACTCTGTCTCCCCTTCCCTCACAGTTGACAGCCTTCCGAGTTACCTCCTTCCAGAACTCTTCCTTGGAGGCGTGGGTCAGGCTCTTCCAACACGGACGCACAGAAACCCACGTTTCCTTTCCTAGGAGCACTCCCCTCAGAGCGAAGTTAGACACCAACCACAGCAGTTAGTTTAAGTCTGTCTTCCTGCTCCCTGGACAGCATGAATCAGCCTACATCTTCGATTTTTTGGCACCGAGTAGGTGTTTTGTTAATGTCTGACGAAGGACTTTAAGTAAATGAGCGGATGGACAGGACACAGACGGTCAACCTCATGGCTAACCCTAAGCCTGTATTTGATGTCCGTCCTCGCTGCAGTGTTCTGGTGGCCCTGATGGGTTGGTTGAGGAATTCTTTTGAAATCTGATTTGCATGGGAACCGCCTCCTTCTTCTGGGGCCTTCTCCTTATGTCTAGGAAGTCTTTGCTCTTGATGATACTGGAGTTCCAGGTGTGTGACAAGTACAGCCTGGCCAACAGAGTTTTGCTCTTAACTAAGGGTAATTTTCCATTGTGGGTGTAAGGAACATAGTGGGAACAAACGGGGACACCAATACGGAAACCTAGAGTCACAAGGAGTTCTGCAGATTGATTTTAAGACATCAAGAACCAAACACAGCAGAACAATTAATATCCTCTGTACTAAAAACACCACCTACCAAGTTCCAGCACTCTGGTTTCAAGTCTGACACCTGATTTTATGCAGACAGATATATACCGACATGGAGAATGCAACTTTATATTTCCATATGTCAGGTAAAGTACAACCTTAAGCATATTCTGAATAATTCATTCAGGCAAAGGCCTGATAAACAGATGTCTGTAATGCAATCGTTCTGAAGGTGCCATTTTTCTGACATGAAAAAAAAAAATCCCTGCTTAAAAGCCAGATGGCAAATAAACCCCAGTTCATCACTTAGGCTCACACAGGAAACTCCAGAACATTTTTCATCAATTCCCACTTTATATTTAACACAGTAAATAAAACAGTGAAGTATTATGACTCTTGTTTCCCGATGCATCTCATCCAAGAGTGTTAATCTCTACCGGGTCTGAGACAGTATTTACTCCAAATAAGCAAATAAGCTTCCATGTAACAAATTATCTCTTTGCAGAAACAACAGAAAATTCTGTATGCTCAACTGTTTTAGTTTAGTGAAGATTGCCAGAAACAGATTTTGCAAAAATGTCTATTTTTCCCCTCAGCCTTTCATAGCATAATTGAGGAGTCAGGCATCCCATTACATAAACAAAAGCCTTCTCTGGGTTTGCTTAAATAGAATTGAATGCGATGTCATTCTGAGTTGAAGCTCAGGGGCTAAAGATGAGCTAGTTTCAGGGTCAGGACCGTGCCAAGCGCCTATTGACTGTGTGAGCCCTTGGCTGCCATCTTCTCCGATTGCACTAAAGATGTCCCATTCAATCTCTTGATTGTGGACCCCTGGCCTCACCAGGTGGGGCATTTCCAGGGTAAAACATCTTTTGACTTGCAGGATTACGCAGATGGGACCAGGGAGAGGAAGGGGCTTAGACAGAAGAAGTGAAGGCATGACTCTACCCTCACTGCACTAAAGTCTGATCTCTCCTCTCTACTTTCTTCCTGCCTCATTTCCTTCCTTCTGTACACATTTCTTGAATACCCATGTTAGACCCTGGCATGGAAGACATGGGTGAGACAGGCCAATGGGGAGCCCAAAGCCTGTGAACAGAAAATGTGTAACAGGAGGTGACTTGAAGTGCACAGGGGCCATGCTGGGAACTCAGCACCCAGCTCTACACAGTGTTGGTGAAGGTGAAGGGCAGGGATGTCGGGGTCTTACTTCTCAGGAAAGTTACGGAGACTCCTTACATTGCTTTCACACATTTAGCACATGTTTCGTAGCATCTACCACATGAAAGATGCTGGGATGTAACAAGACAGAATTTCCTACATTCGTGGGGCTCACAGGCAGACATTCAACAATCACAGTTTGTCAACTGGAAGGAAGAGAAGAGGGCCACACAGAGATAGACAGAAGGTCCTAGTGACATGCAGACAGGAAAGGCACGTGGAGAAAGGAATACTGACTTGGGCCCCCTGAACAATGAATTGCCCTGTAGGTGAGGGGGAGCCCAGCTGGATTCCAGGCAGAGGGAACAGCTCCTGCGGTGACTCTTAGCACTCAGCTAGAACTGGAAGAAGATTGCAGGGGCTCAAAAACAATGAGTCAGGGGACGAGAGTTCAGAGATGGATCAGGCGAGACCATTCAAGACCACGTGGAGGTGTTTCTGGAAGTCTTTTTCCTTTCCTTTCCTTCCTTCTTTATTTTTTGAGCCAGAGTCTCACTTTGTCACCCCGAGTAGAATGCCGAGACATCACAGCTCACAGGGGCTACAGCACCAGCCACAATACCCAGCTAACTTTTCTATCTTTAGTAGATATGAGGTCCTGCTCTTGCTCAGGCTGGTCTTGAACTCCTGATCTCAAGAGACCCTCCTACCTCAGGCTCCCAGAGTGCTGGGATTACAGGTGTGAGCCACCGTGCCCAGCCTAAAAGCCCATAATTGGGAACATTTGCCCTGATGTCCCTATACAGACTAAAGCATGACGTAGTTACCTACTGAATTTAAGAAAATGACCGAATCCTCAGGATGACTTCCTCAGCGCTGGAGGTTCCAAGACCCACCTGCAGCCCTTCCCACTAGGTCCCAGAGTCCCTGGGGCCCTTTCAGTCCTGACATTGCCCACCCTCGGCATCTGCCCAGGTCAGAGCCCGATGTTCTATGTACTCACAGGAACACACGTGTCCCTCCTTAGTGCTCAAAACAGTTACGTCACACTGGTGTTATGACTTTTTTTATAATTAATGCCTGTGACCCTGATAAGCTGCAGGTTTCACATGGACAAGAGACCATGTCTGTTTTTCTCATCATTTATATCATGTTTAATGCTTACCAGCCATTCAGAAAAATGAGTTGAATGAGTAATTTCCACACCATGCTCAGGACCCACCTCTGTGTCGCCGAGTCAAACATAAAAATGGAGGCTGGAGCCAACGGCACTAAGAATGCTCACGGCACAGGCCATAGCTGCTCCTTTGGCACCAAGCTCTGATACCCACCATAATCACTGGCCGTAATCAAGCTGCCCTCTGTTCCCCGCGCCTCATGACCCCTCAGGGTAGAGTTTCTTCTTAGATGTGGCAGGTAAGAAAAAGGGGTCAGAGATGAATGTGAGAAAGCATTTGTGTGCACCCCGGCTCCCAGCATTTCAGCCTGTGATGTGGCTGCAGTGGTGAGCATTTGGAACCAGCTCTATCAATTATTTAAAACTCATAATTCAGTCCCTATTAAAGATTTATTGCAACAAACTGAAAAACAAAGTACAGACACACAGGAGACAGAGCAGAGGTCCTGCTCTCGGAGTTGCAGGGTATCTAACTGCTCATGGGAGGAACATAAACAGAATTTATCATTGTTCAAAATACTGAAGATTCCTGGAGGAGGGACCTTAGCTGTGTAAGTGTGTGTGTGCACGTACACGTGTAGAGGTCTGGACATGTCCTGTCTTCTAGTTCCTATCTGGCAACAGGTGCTTCCTCCTGCCCCAGGCATGGAGTCCCACTTGGCTCAGAACTCTCAACAAGAACGGAGGGAGGCATTACAATTTTATAATTTTCAGCGAGTAACTGGTGACCATTTAGTGGTCTCTGAAGAACCTCAGGTCGGCCACTCACTACTCTGTCTTGGGTGCAAATGAATGAGTTTGTAGCCAGAGACACGCGGGTGTCAATTCCAACGCCATCTCCCGCCATCTCTGAGACCGTGGACACAGGTCTTCTATAACATCAGCTTCAGTTTCCTCATCTTTAAAATGGGGAGAATAAAGATACCTATCTCACTGAGCATGGAAGGGTATCCACAAAGCACTCAGCACAAGGATGTGGAGATACAGAGCCGAGCCATCCTGTGTTACTCTTTACTTTTTATAGGATTAAATCATATCTTGCTTACATCCTTGAAACATATAAATACTTTAATTGCTATACGAAGACATAGGTAGGCACTAACATTTGTAAGCAAACAATACTCATGTCCCGGTGGGGAGCTTCTTCAATGACAAAGGTTCCTTTGCCCATTTTCTGACCCCAGACATTTGAATTACGTTTAACCTCAATAGCTGGATGACCTTGGATAGGTTATGTATTCTTCTGGGGCTCTAGTTTTCTTATTGATGAAATGGGGATACTTGTGTTATCAAGTTCTAGGGTTGGGAGGATTAAATGAGTTCATATTTATAAAATCAGAATATGGCCTGGCACATAGGTGTATATGGGTTTTTGCTTTGTTATGGATAACTTTGTTATCTGTTGTACCGTTATGGTTAGAATATATCAGTAAATAATTCTCCCACTGTGTAAGTAGGGTCAAACATGTCCTTATAAAATAAATAGATAGTCTGCCCATTTCTCTCCAACTCTCCCACCAGTATTCCAAGTTGCCATCATCCCCCAGGGGACTACCATGTAATCCTCGTGGGCCTTCCATAGCTACTCTGGACACCTTTCCACCGATGTACCTACCAGGGAGAGGGATGGTTGCAAACACAAATCTCTCCTACTTAAAAAGTCTTCACTGGTTTCCAGTTGCTTTTAAGACTTCCAGGGCCTGGTGTGGTGGCTTATGCCTGTAATCCTAGCACTCTGGGAGGCACTCGGGATTGCTAGAGCTCAGGGGTTAGAGAGCAGCCTGAGCAACAGCAAGACCCCATCTCTAAAAATAGCCAGGTGTGGTGGTGAGAGCACGTAGTCCCAGCTACTTGGGAGGCTGGGGCAAGAGGATCGCTTGAGTCTGAGAGTTTGAGGTTGCTGTGAGTTATGATGACTCCAAGTCACTGTACCCAGAGATAGAGTGATAATCTATCTCAAAAGAAGAGAGAAAAATGGGCTTTTGGATGTGGCCAACCTGGGTTCAAACTGGCTGTGTCAGCCTGGCACGTTATGTTTCAGTTTTGGTTTCCTTCTGCTATAAAGAAATGTCTGAGGCCGAATTTATAAAGAAGAGCCACCCGTTCAGCTCATGGTTGTGCCAGGTAGTACCAGGCGCACTGCACCAGCATCTGCTTCTGGGGAGGCCTCCAGGAAGCTTCCAGTCAAGGCAGATGGAGAAGGGGGAGCTGGCGGGGCCAGGCTCCTTTAAACAACCAGCTCCTGTGGGGACTAATCCAGTGAGAAATCACCCTCCCACTCTGTGCGGGGGATCAGGTACCCAGCCGCTCCTGGGGGCTGGGTACACATGACACAAAGGCCTCCTGCCAGGCCCCAGTCAGTGCCAGGGCTCAAATTTCAACGTGCAATTTGGAAGGGCCACATCGCAGGTCTCTCTGGAAGACGTCCACCCTCTCGCCCTTCCTCAGGTGCCGTCTGCATTCCAGGAGTAGAAGTGCACAGAGCTCCGTGCTGGGTACAAGGAGCTCCCACGGCTGTGTGGCCGCCATGCTGCCGCTGCCACGGAGCCTGTGGCTGGGTTTTACTGCCTCCGAGTCCGGGCAGGCCTTTTTCTTCTTTCACCAAATGCATTTTTTAAAAATAACACCTAAATACGCTATCTCTACCTGACTGCTCTGCCATTAATCTCATATCACCTGCAATCTGCTTTCTGTCCCATAAACTCATCTGAGCCCCAACAGTTGCCACATCCCACAAAGGTTTGTGCGTCTCCATCTCTGGGGAGCAATCCACAGGCTCAGCATTGATGCAGCACTGACTGTTTACCAGGAACTTTTCTAACGCAATGACCAAGCAGCGTTTCTGTGACGTCTATTACATCCACGCACTGTTCCGAGTGCTTTAGAAACGCTGTCTCAAAATTGCATAGGGTAAGTGCAACTATGGTCTCCATTTTACAGATGGGAACGCTGATCCCAGGAGCTTTAGGCAAATTGCCCAAAGTCAGACACCTGGGCAGTGGCAGACCCCAGGTTTTAACCTGTCTTAGGGCTCCCGAGGTATTACTGTCACAACCCCACTAGGATGACTTTCAATCGGGTTCATCCCCTACTTTGAAGTGTCTCCACTTGCACACATTCTACGGACCTCCTTCTTTCTCCTCTTTCTCCCTCTGTTGGTTCCTTCTTCTAACTCCTTTCCACAGATCATTGGGATCGCCACCGATCTATGACTCTCAATATCTTTCTACCTTCTCCTCCTTCCTTTAAAATGTTCTGAACTTAAAGTCTTTCCTTTATCAATCAAAAGAGGTCATTGCAGGACTAGGCAGCTTCTTATCCGGTGTGGAAACAAACGTTTATAATAATCATTAATAAAGGTAGAGGAACAGGACAGACCAAGAGGTTCCCCCAGACCACCCACAGGTTCCATCCCATATTTACTAAGCCAAAACATTCATGAGATGAGGGCCAGTGCTGTATTTTCTTTGCAGCTACCCAGGAATTCTGGAAATTAGGAGCCACTGGATATATATATTGTCAATGAGAATGACAGAAAGGTACAGTATTTTGCTAATATAGATCATCATCTTCGATATGCTTTTTTTTTTTTTTTATTGAGACAGAGTCTCACTTTGTTACCCTCGGTAGAGTGCCGTGGCGTCATAGCTCACAGCAACCTCAAAATCCTGGCCTCAAGTGATTCTCTTGTCTCAGCCTCCCAAGTAGCAGGGACTACAGGTGCCTGTCACAACGCCCAGTTATTTTTTTGTGACAGTTGTCATTGTTATTTTAGCAGGTCCAGGCTGGGTTTGAACCTACCAGCCCTGGAGCATGTGGCCGGCGCCCTAACCATTTAGCTACAGGTGCTCAGCCCTTCAATATGGTTCTTCTCAAAACTGAATTTCCATGAATAAGAGGACCGGACAGAGTTTTTCTTCTTAAGTGAATTTGTAATTTTCTTTTTAATTTAAGAAAAGACCCACCACTTAATTCTTTCTTGAGAAACTACTGGAAGCTTTGCTAACCCGAGGTTTTGGGTCAATTCGCTGAAGTTGAAGACCCATCATTCCACCTACATGTTGGCTAAGATTTCCACCAATTTGGCATTTAAGTCCCAGAATTTGGTATCATCTGTTATCCCCAAGGGATGCTGGGAGGCAGCCTGACATGGTGGCATTGCTGGATAAGAAATACTTGCTGTATTTGACAGTACTTCCAAGGTACACTGAAGACTTTACTTTAGAGCCTATTGGTAATACATAATCTCTTTTTTGACAGAAGTGATTGATTGTTTCTTTTTATTTATTTATTTATATATTTATTTTTTATAGAGACAGAGTCTCACTTTATTGCCCTCAGTAGAGTGCCGTGGCGTCACACAGCTCACAGCAACCTCCATCTTCTGGGCTTAGGCGATTCTCTTGCCTCAGCCTCCCGAGTAGCTGGGACTACAGGCGCCCGCCACAACACCCGGCTATTTTTCTGGTTTGCATTTCAGCCGAGGCCAGGTTTGAACCCGCCACCTTTGGTATATGGGGCCGGCGCCCTACTTGATGAGCCACGGGCGCCGCCCGATTGTTTCTTAACTTCATTCGTATCTGTCCCTGGATTCAGGCCATAGTCCAGCACGTTGCACGTTACTGGAAGGCACAGTGCACCACCCAGTCTGCCTTCTCCTGGCATTCCAGGGCGGAGCTCTGCTTTGCTCCTTTCTTTCCAGCCTTATATCGCTGACCTGCACATGAGGAAGTCACACTCGCGATTCACTCGTTTGTTCAAGAAATTGTAAATTTTCCTTTTCATATTCTTCTAAAATCTCGTTCTTCTTGAGATTTCGCTTGGCCGGATAGGTGACATCATCTGGATCTTCAGCCAGTTTCTGAAATTGGTCAAGGTTGTTGTCAGGCTTGAGAATGAGAGACGTGGGCTCGCACTTGGGCTCGTGCTTGGGGCAGGTGAATGTAGACATACATGACAATGAAGTTCCCCAAGTTCTGTGCCTCTGTGTTGGAGATCCAGAGCCACGGGATGACCCACCGCAGGGTGTCACTTCCAGTCATGGTGTGAGGGACGCCGGTAACCAGGACCCCATGGTTCTGCATTTGCTTTGGGTTTTGCACATTCTTCATGAGCAATTTAATCTGCAGAAATACCATCCTTAACCTGTACTGCTTTGGTGTTGGACTGTCATCCTAGACCCGGGATGGATTCACGACCTGAGCACTGATGGGAGGGGACAGCAAGCCCTCACAGGTTCTTCTTCTTTTTTTTTTTTTTACATGACATTTTTCTTTAAATTTTTTTATTAAATCATAACTGTATACATTAATGCATTTATGTGGTACAATGTGCTGATTTCATATATAATTTGGAATGCTTACCTCAAACTGGTTAACATAGCCTTCACCTCACTTAATTATTGTGTTGTGACATTTATACTCTACTCTTAATAGATTTGACATGTACCCTTGCAATGGACACCATAGGTGAGGTCCCACTGATTACCCTCCCTCCACCCACCCTCTCCCTTCCCTCCTTCATCCTGGACTATAGTTGTATTTTATCTTTCATATGAAAGGGTGGGTGATTATATATTGGTTTCATAATAGTATTGAGTACATTGGATACTTTTTCTTCCATTCTTGAGATATTTTACTAAGAAGAATATGTTCCAGCTCCATGTATGTAAACATAAAAGCGGTAAAGGTCAGCTGCCTCACCTGGCCAGGAGCTGAGGGGTGGGCAGGGCAGGGCACAGGCTACTGCCTACCAGACTTTTTTTTTTTAATGACATTTTTTTTTAAATGAATTTTATCTACAGCCATTGTTTTAAGCTGGTGAAAAGTACGAAATAGAATGACATCTGATAAGTGGTGATTTTCAGAGTCTTTGTTAGTTCTGAAATGGCGTGTACTGCAAATTCCAGACAGAAAACATTTGGAAACACTGAGTAAGACATTTAATTTGAGCTGAGCAAGCCACATGTTACTCACAAAACATCTATTTTGAGAACTGGGGCTGAGAATTAAACCTGACAAATCTTATTCTGGGCTACTATCTACCCTGATAAACAAAATAAAATTACAAACACAGGGAAAATGGCTTTTAAGGATACTTAAAAAAAAAAAAAAAAAAAGAACAGATGCAATCTGGTAGTAACTACTTTTTACAAAAATCTTAATTCATAAATATTTCAGTGGGATTGGGGGTGTCATGTCAGTTTAAAGTTTCATAAATTGCTGGGCGCGGTGGCTCATGCCTGTAATCCTTACACTCTGAGAGGCTGAGGCTAGTGGATTGCTTGAGCTCATGAGTTCAATGCCAGCCTGAGCAAAAACAAGATCCTGTCTTTACTAAAAATAGAAAAACTGAGGCAAGAAGATCACTTGAGTCCAAGACCTGGAGTTTGCTGTGAGCTATGACGCCACAGCACTCTACCCAGGGTGACAGCTGTAGACCTGTCTCCAAAAACAAGAAAAAAAAAAAATGAGTTTCATAACTTGCATTCAGAACACCAAGTGGGCTCCAGCGTTTCCAGAAATGCTTCTTATTTGGGGCTACATTTTGGGAGTATTTCTAGTTGGGAGGGAAAGTGGGTTGTGAACAGAGAAAGATTCCCAGGCCTCAAAACAAGAGACGACTCAGGACGAGGCCCTCATAGTTGGAGAAGTGCCACCACATGTGCTCAATGGAGCAAGAGACCCATCTCACCCACCTGCGAGGGTGGCCCTCAAAGGCACTCAGCACAATGTTCCCTCTGGAGGACCTCACAGGGCAATCTGGAAATGCTGATCAGGCCACCCCTTGGAAATAGAGGCCTCGTATGAACTTGTGTTGAAATGACCAGTGCTCAGAAAATGCACAAGTGGGGAATGAATGGGTGACTTTGAGGAGATAGAAGGAGGATGAGGAGATAAAGAGACAGCTACAGCAATGATATGTCTTCCTCTACCAATCATCTGAGCACGCACACACCATATGTATCTATCTGCCCGTCCATCTGGTATTATCCAAGGGGAGAGAAACCATACCAAGAGCTGTGTTTTGGATATTAGTAGAAGGTACCACAGCACCGGGTTGGTGACTATGTTCTCCCTATCCTTCTCCTGGTGGTCCGCTCTCTGTCTGTGGCAGCTGACCCTATGGGACCACCTAATATGCCCCAAGAGGTTCCTCCCACTGGCCCTGCAGGATTAAGCATGCTGTGCTCAGTGATTATGATTCTTAGGTATCTTGGAAGAAAACTTCTCTCCAAAGGACACAACTTTTGGTCTTCATGGTAAACGCTAACGTCCTAAAATTTGCAGATCTTTCACCAAAAATATTTTAGTTTCCATGGTGATAAAGTGCAGGTCTGGGATTCTCCGGCTGATGTTGGATTGGAGGACCCAGCCTGTGGTTCTCTTTCTAGTTTTATATGAAATTCTGAGAGGAGAGGCTTGTGATTCTCTACGGTTGAAAGTGCCTTTTTTTTTCTGTTTTTAATTGTTGGGGATTCTTTGAGGATACAAGAAACCAGGTTACACTGATTGCATCTGTTAGGTAAAGTCCCTCTTATAATTGTGTCTTGCCCCCAAAAGGTGTGTCACACACCAAGACCCCACCCCCTTCCCCCTTTCCTCTCTATGCTCTTCCTTTCCCCCACCCCCTCCCTCCTTCTCGCTCTCTCTCTCTGCTCTCCCCTTTCCCCTACCCCCCACCATATACCAGGTCATTGATTGTCCTCATATAAGAACTGAGCACATAGGATTCATGCTTATCACTCTTGTGATGCTTACTCAGAATAATGTTTTCCACTTCCATCCAGGTTAATAATATAAAGGATGTAAAGTCTCCGTCTGTTTTAATGGCTGAGTAGTATTCCATGGTATACATATACCATAGCTTGTTAATCCATTCCTGAGTTGGTGGGCATTTAGGCTGTTTCCACATTTTGGCAATTATAAATTGAGCTGCGTTGAACAGTCTAGTGCAAGTGTCCTTATGATAAAAGGGTTTTTTTTTTTTTTTTCATTCTGGATAGATGCCCAGTAATGGGATTGCAGGATCAAATGGGAGGTCTAGCTTGAGTTCTTTAAGGGTTCTCCCTACTTCCTTCCAAAAAGGTTGTATTAGTTTGCAGTCCCACCAGCAGTGTAAATGTGTTACTTTCTTCCCACATCCAAGCCAGCATCTGCAGTTTTGAGATTTTGTGATGTGGGCCATTCTCACTGGGGTTAGGTGATATCTCAGGATGGTTTTAATTTGTGTTTCTCTAATAATTAGGAACTATGAGCACCTTTTCATATGTTTGATAACAATTCATATGTCTTCTTTAGAGAAGGTTATTTTCATCTCTCTTGCCCATTGATATATGAGATTGTTGGCTTTTTTTTTTTAATTAAATCATGGCCGTGTACATTAATGCAATCATGGGGGTCCAATGTGCTGGTTTTATATACAATTTGAAATGTTTTCATCAAACTGGTTAACATAGCCTTCACAGCATTTTCTTAGTTATTGTGTTAAGACATTTATATTCTACACCTAATAAATTTCACAGGTGCCCTTGTGAGATGCACCGTAGGTGCCCACCAATTACTCTCCCTGTTGGCTTTTTTCATGTGGATTAGGTTGAGTTCTCTATAGATCCTAGTTATCAAGCTTTTGTCTGATTCAAAATATGCAAATATCCTTTCCCATTGTGTAGGTTGAATATTTGCTTTGGTTGCTATCTTCTTAGCTGTACAGAAGCTTTTCAGTTTAATTAAGTCCTATTTGTTTATTTTTGTTTTTGTTGCAATTGCCACAGAAGTCTTCTTCATAAAGTCTTCCCCAGGCCGATATCAGCAAGTGTTTTTCCTATGCTTTCTTTGAGGATTTTTTATTATTTCATGCCTTAAATTTAGGTCTTTTATCCTTTTTAAATCAATTTTTGTGAGTGGAAAAGGTTCAGGTCCATCTTCTTTCTTTTACAGGTAGATATCCAGTTCTCCCAGCACCATTTATTGAATAGGGAGTCTTTCCCCCAGTGTATGTTCTTGTTTGGTTTATCAAAGATTAGGTGGCTGTAAGATGTTAGGTTCATTTCCTGATTTTCTATTCTATTCCAAATGTCTATGTCTCTGTTTTTGTGACAGTCCCATGCTGTTTTGACCACTATGGCCTTGTAGTACAGCCTAAAATCTGGTAGGCTGATGCCCCTGGCTTTGTTTTTATTACTAAGCATTGCCTTAGCTATACTCCCAACAAAAAAATCCCCTGGTCCGGATGGCTTCACACCAGAATTCTATGAAACCTTCAAAGAAGAGCTTATTCCCATACTGTGGAAATTATTCCAAAAAAATGAGGAAGGAGGAATCTTCCCCAACATGTTTTACGAAGCAAACATCACCCTGATACCAAAACCAGGAAAAGACTCAACTAAAAAGGAGAACTTCAGACCAATTTCATTAATGAATAGAGATGAAAAAATTCTCAACAAAATCCTAGCCAATAGATTACAGCTTATCATCAAAAAAGTCACACATCATGATCAAGTAGGTTTCATCTCAGGGTTGCAAGGCTGGTTTCACATATGCAAGTCCATAAACATTATTCACCATATCAACAGAAGCAAAAACAAAGACCATAAGATTCTTTCAATAGATGCAGAAAAAGTATTTAATGAAATCCAGCATCTTTTTCTAATTAGAACACTGAAGAGTTTAGGCATAGGTGGCACATTTCTTAAACTGATCGAAGCTATCTATGACAAACCGACAGCTAATATTTTACTGAATGGAGTAAAACTGACAGCTTTCCCACTTCGAAATGGAACCAGACAAGGTTGTCCTCTGTCACCACTACTATTTAACATAGTGCTGAAAGTTCTAGCCAAAACAATCAGGGAAGAGAAGGAAATAAAGGGCATCCAAATGGGAGCAGAGGAGGTCAAACTCTCCCTCTTTACTGACGACATGCTCTTATACTTAGAGAACCCCAAAGACTCAACCACGAGACTCCTGGAAGTCATAAAAAAATATAGTAATGTATGAGGATATTAAAATCATCGTCCACAAGTCAATAGCCTTTGTATAAGCCAATAACAGTTAAGATGAGAGGCTAATTAAGGACACAACTCCCTTCACCATACCTTCAAAGAAAATGAAATACCTAGGAATATACCTAACAAAAGAGGTGAAGGACCTCTATAAAGAAAATTATGAAACACTAAGAAAGGAAACAGCAGAAGATATTAACAAATGGAAGAACATACCATGCTCATGGCTGGGAAGAATCAACATTGTTAAAATGTCTATACTTCCCAAAGCAATCTACAGATTCAATGCCATCCCTTATTGAAATAACAACATTGTACTTTCAAGACTTGGAAAAAATAATTCTTCATTTTGTATGGTTGAAAGTGACTTTGAGCCTGAGGCAGGAAACTTGGTTTTGGGCTCTAACCCACACGCTCAGCTGAGCTCTCTGGCTGCTGACGCCTTGTGGGGGTCTCCGCACCACCCAGCTACTAGAGTTGGGATTTCCAGAAATGATCTTCTGATGAGATCAGACAGTTTCTGAAAGGGTGAGTACAGGGATATAAAAAGGCCTCTTTCTACTTGGTGCCTTAGTGACTTGATAACATGTTGAGACAACATGAATTTGACCCCTAGGGCCCTTTTTAATCACACAGCCAATACTTTAAGCCAAGGAACCAAACTTCCCACGGTGTTCTTGGAAACATTGTTTTCCTTCCACTGCTTTGGCTTCCCTGCGATCTCGTTCATTCCCTCTAACCCTACCGTACTGTCCATAGCTGATGAAACAAGGTCACGCAGCGGAACTCAAACACAGTTCATTCTGCAGAAGGGCAGCTCCTGAGAGAGGAATCTGGGAGCCCTGGGTGATGTGGGCGGCTTTTGTGAGATCTGAAGTGAAAGAGTTCAGAGCCAAAGCAGGTGTCAGCCCCACACAGGCTAGAGTGATTAAGGGACAAAGATCGGCAGTGGGCAGAGAGAAGTGAGCAGCGAGGGAAACCAGGCCAGTGAGCAGGGCACGAAGGACCATGAGAGACAGAGACAAAGACCGACAGAGAGCTTTTGAGACTGTGCAATTCTGACATTTCCGCTTCCAAATCAGTCCTTACAAACAACATTGTACTTCACTTTCACTCTTTGGATATTCAAGAAATTTTTCTTGTCTCCTCAAAGTAACCCCTTTTTTAAAACTGAGTTGTGTTTGCAGAGTTCCAGTTCCTTACAACCAAATAGCCTTATCTAAAATGCATCTGAGAAGTTTCTGTTCAAGAAATTTTGGTTGAAAGGAACTGGAAATCTCCAAAAATCACTCAGTTTAGAAAGGGGGAGGAGATAGGAAAAATTTCTTGAATATCCAAAGAGTGAAAGTGAAGTGCAATATTGTTTGTAGGAACTGGTTTGGGAGTGGAAATATCAGAAACACAATCTTAAGCAGCCCAAGTGTCCATCGACCCATGAATGGATTAACAAATCGTGGTATATGTACACCGTAGAATACTATGTAGCCATAAAAAAGATGGAGACTTCACATCCTTTATGTTTACCTGGATGGAGATGAAACATGTTCTTCTTAGTAAAGTATCCCAAGAATGGGGAAAAAAGTATCCAATGTATTCAATACTACTATGAAATCAGCATATAATCACCTACACATTCGTAGGAATGGTAAAACATAACTACAATCCAGAAAGAAGGAGGGAAGAGGAAGAAGAGGGGACGGGTGGGGGAGGGCATTTGGGGGCACCTAACCTACTGTGCCTAGTGCAATGATACATTTCTAAACTATTCAGAATAGAGTATGAATGTCTGACCACAACAAGTAAGTAAGCGAGGAGACGGTTATGTTAATCAGTTAGATGTAAGCTTTGTATATCAAATCAGCACACTGTACCTCATGAATGCATTCATGTACACAGTTATGATTTAATGAAGAATTAAAAAAAATAAAATGCATCTGTTATAAGATGGTGGTTGTTATGAATTTAAAGGCAGGAGCAAGCGAGAGTTTTGCTTTGCCATTGATTTTGCATGAAATTGCCAAGAAACAAGTTGCAAAGAGGGATTGGCATCTATAACCAGAGGGTTAGGGATGTGGGCATGTTTACCTCAAGGCAAACGAGGAAATATGATGCATGTGGTCCACCCAGCAACTTCACACTAACACAACAGAAAGTTTCTAGTGGGCAACAGAAAACATTGTTCTGTTCAATCCATCAGTAAGGGGGAACAAAATGCAACTGGTTAACATGACCAGCTGTGGCTGTTTTCTCAGAAAACTGACCTGCAGGGAAGAACAGGAAGAAAGAAAGAGTGGGGGCCGCCTTACCTACAGTCCTGTCCTGGCCGTCCACTGAGCAGCTGTGATGCTGTTTGAGGCCAACCCCACACTAGGCTAGCTCAACCCACCCTCTACCTGGGACAGCAGGGACTTCCTGAGACGCTAGGTTGGAGACAGCTTGTCCCGTCATGGACTGCTGCCTTCCACGTTCAGAAGAATCGAAGTAAACGTTAAGTATGTTCAAGGAAAACGTTGCGTTAACAATTTGTTAAAACTTGCAAAGATTAAGCAACAAAACAAAGGCTTCCGATGTCAGTGATTTGGAACAACGGTGCTGAGGGAGGCTATACAGGCAGCAGGGGAAAAAATTAGCCATCGCAGATTTAAAAGGCTAAAAAATGAGGCAGGATTTGGAGGGTTCCATGTAACTGATATCTCTCCCTCTGGGTATGCATTTGTGTCTAATTGTGTCTTTATCCACATGGTAGGATTAGGTAGAAAGGGCAAATGGGTTTCGGGGTTTTGAGACTCAGACACACCTGTGTTTGGTTTTCCTACATCCTACATCAATTGGCACCTTGATGCAGGACTCTGAGCTTCAATTTCCCCATTAGTGGTACTGTCACCCTAAATTGCCAAGCAGTAGTTCCCGTAGACATAAAGTGCAAAGCAGAGCTCCTGGCTCACATTCTCTAATTTGTAGCTGCTACAAATATTACCATACCCATTATTATTAATAATAAAAATGCATGTATTGGCACCCATTATGGCATGCATCAGCATGCTTTAATTGAAAGTTACTAGCGAATGAGAAAGGATGTTGGAACAATTCTGGCTTCAACAGACAGACAGTTAGCAAGTGATAGGAAACAGTGAAGATGCTTTTGCTGTCCTCAAAATGTTCACGGTCTCAAAGGCTCAGAGACAGATAACCAGGTGAGTTCTGACAGATTCCAGGCAATATTTACAGTCACTGGCAAGCAAGAGTCTGTTTAAGTGTTCTCCACTCTATACATCCCTCACCTCATATTTCCTATTTAGAACTCCATTGAGTCTGCTAACTGTAATTTTCACCCACACAAACGATTCCAGTCACTTCTCCCACAGGACAGTGTGGGTGGAGAAGGTTGAAAAATTAAGTCAGAAGATGATGGTGAAGTTAGACAGCCCTTTGTTCTCCACATGGAATAAGATAATAATATGGAAAACTCAAAATTGGCCACAGACTAAATGGAAGGGGTGGGAAAGACAGACTTTGCTACAATCACCAACATCATTAATAACCACCACAGTGATGATTCCTTAAACCCATCCAGCATGTTACCTTTAATGCAGCCCTTTTTAAACACTTTCTTTTGCATTCTACAACAATATAAACTGTATATATACATTTTTTTTTTTTTTTGCAGTTCTTGGCCAAGGCCAGGGTTGAACCCACCGCCTCCGGCATATGGGGCCAGTGCCCTACTCCTTTGAGCCACAGGCGCCGCCCTCCACAACAATATTTTTAAGGCACAGAAAAGTTTACAGCGAGGTCTTTCCACACCTTAATCATCTGTGATACTTTTATTGTTACCATTATCGCCTCGCTACCTAGACTATTATTTACTTGATATCTTTCTTTATGTCTCTCTTTCTAGTAAATGCAATTTATTATTAAAAAATCTATAAAAGCAACTTCTGGCATAATGGGAAACTAAAATTATAAGCAATAAGTGGAAAGCAGTTACATGAATACATACGCGTCAGTCTCATGACATTCTCCTTATTACTGCTACCCAGCTTTTTAGTTGTTACAGTGTGCAGCTAGCAGGATGTTTCTGCTTGTTTTGAATATCACACAATGTGTTAAAAGAGAATTGAACAAGAAATAACTTTCCCAGAGAGTCAATGTTATATGCCACTAAGTCTGTGAGCTACCTAAAAGGAATTTATAGACTTCCCAAAGTCTCCCCCAAGCATTTGGAAAAATTCTAGTTTTGACCACTGGAACGCCTGGCCTAAGACTACACCATGCCATTTCAATAAAACTCACTAAGCATTTATTAAACAATCAGTGTCCGACAATATGGTAGGAACTGGTGGGCTGAGGTGGCTTATAGGGGAGGGGTAGCATCCCTCCTGTCCACTAAAGATTCAGAAACTAGCTTGGAATGGGAGATGTCAATGTGCCCAGCAGGAAACATTATCTTTCTTTAGCTTTCATTTGCATTAACAAATGATCTCAGAACATGGCATGCAACTGTTGCTTATTTTCACTTTTGCTGAAAGTCTCAGATCATCTTCTTTGCCCTCTCTTCTGTCTGGGACCCCCACCTTGACAGAGCAGCCCTATCTGAGACACCACTGGCCCTACTGCCAAGGGGAAGGGAGATCAAAATGAAGCAGATATGGACTCAAATTCCCCACTTGGCAGTGACATCCACCCCTTCTGCTCACAGTTCATGGCCAAAGCAAGCATGGGGCTAAAGCTGGCAGGAGTGGAGTGGAGGGCCAAGCGCAAGAAAGGGCTGGAAAAGAGAGACAGCTCCCAGGAGAGGAGTCAGTATGTTGAGTCATCATACTAGTGGAATGGAGACTGGGACCCAGCGCTTTTAGAATTCATGTCCACTGTGACATCCTCATAACCAACCTTGCCTCCTCTATGAGAAGAAAAATACAATAGAATGTGAGCACATGGATACTTCTCTGCAAAATCATACTCCAAAGTGGAAGGTAAGGCTTAAGAAATAGAAGAGTTGTGTGTGTTCAAGTCTACTACAAGTTACTGATGGGTTTCTATGTGCTGGGTCTGGGAACAGATTCAGACGCTAAGATGATTTTGTTGTGTACCATGGGATACCATTCATCCATAAAAAAGATGGAGACTTTCTATCTTTTGTGTTATAAACTGGATGGAGTTGAAATACTTTCTTCTTAGTGAAGTATCACAAGAATGGAAAAGCATGTATCCAATGTACTAAATACTAATATGAAGTCAGTAGGTGACTTAATGCATGGTCACACGGGAGAAAACCTCAATTCAATTCGAGCTGGGGGTAAAAGGGGAGGTGGGGGGATTGGTGTGCTCCTACCTAATGGGCACGATGTAAGGGTACACGGCTCACCTCTTGGGTGTGGGACACCACTATGTGGGATCTTACCTAACAAATGCAAACATTGCAACCAAATCAACTGTGTCCTTGTACTAATCTGAAATAAAACAAAACCTTCTACAAATAGATAAAATGATTTTGTTGTGGGGATGGGGGGTAGAGTGGTTCATGAGTATAAGAACAGATAGTTGGTGTGAGATCCAGTATTCAATAGCACAACAGGGCAACTACAGAGGATAATAGTTCATTTCAAATAATAATGTATTTTAAAGTCATTTGGAATTGGAATGGTCCTAACATCCTAATTGGTAAATGATAAATGCTTAAGGTGAGGAATACTCTAATCACCCTTATTTGAGCACTATATATTGTATGCTGGTATCAAAACCTCACATGTATATACCCCATATATATGCATGACTATTATGTCTCCAAAATAATTAAAAATAACCAACTGAATAATAAATAAAATAATAAAATTCTTTTTTTTTAAACCAAGAAATAAGCTCGCACAGTAAGGCTGCCGTGCACACTCCAGAGCCTCCCTTCTCCCTTTATTTTACTGGGATTTTAGAATAAAGGCAACTTCTGGGTCAGGAATAATTTAAATACTGACCTACAAGGAAGAGCAGGATGAACCCAAGACCTCTAAAATGCACTTCCCACCCTGTGGGCCCATGGTATTTTACCCAGAGGACAAATAGCAAATAAAAACGATGTGGAGATAAAATTTCTTGGGTAGACAGATAGTGCAATTGCGGGGAATTTAATTTCCCCCTGAACCGAAAATGAAACCCAAGACAATAAGTGACTATATAAAGAGAACATTGCTTTCTAAGTGTTGACATCAGTAAGCTCTTTCCACTCTAAGTTTGGATTTTTACAGAAAAATGAAAAAGTTTGCAAACAGCCTCGGTCTCTCAGTTTCTATTGCCAACGGTGAGGGCCTCTGCGAGGATGGGACTTAAGCTGTCAGAAATATAAATCAATAGAGTATTCTTGGTTCTCATTTTCTTTTGATTTCTTTTTGACGGTTTTATAAAAGTTAATTTTTTTTTGTAAAGAAATAAGATGTTCAAAATGTCACAACTACTGCCTAATGTTCTTAAATCCTAAATAGAACTTGTAAATTTCTTCTTAGTAAATACTTCCTTCTTAGTAAAGTATCACAAGAATGGAAAAGCAAGTATCCAATGTACTAAATACTAATATGAAGTCAGTAGGTGACTTAATGGTCGCACGGGAGAAAACCTCAATTCAATTCAAGCTGGGGGTAAAAGGGGAGGTGGGGGGATTGGTGTGCTCCTACCTAATGGGCACGATGACAAAGTAACCAGAAAATTACTCTAAAGCTTAGAAGACTCATTGACAACTTTATTCTACTTACTAGGGAATATCTTCCCCAAATCAAACATACAAGTAAACCCCCCAAGGTAAACGCACAGCAAACGCCCCAAACTGAATAGGAACTAGCGATAAAAGTGATGATCATGGAATGAGATTAAGAATTTCTAAATCCTTCTAAGTTTTATTAAGTTAAAGAAGCGCTCTAGGCTGATTTGGCAGAAGTCCAAGGGCAAAAATACACGCCTGTGTGTGTATTGCAGATAGATACACAGTATCATCTAATCCATACGACTAATGGTTACACAGATAGAAAAAAGACAGAAAAGCTGATGCAAAGTTTAGGAAATGTTCACTGTTTTTCAGGGAGGTTGCAGGTGACGTGACCACATCCTTTATGCTTCTTGGCATCACAACGAACCAGGAAGGCCAGGGTAAACTGTCAAATCCTCGATTTACTCAGAGCCAGCTAATTTCTAACCTCTGAGCATCTTTAGAATCTCACCCCACTTTGAAACATGTTTAAGCCACAACATGGATCTCCAACTACCCACATGCACTACTCTGGAGTCTCCCTTCAAATAGCAGACTTGGAGATATAGACGAGGAAGAGAATGGAAAACAGTACAAAGGACAGGAATTCAAACAGCAAAATCAAATCAACAATAAAAATATAAGGGAGCGCCTTGAGTTTGGTGCGGGAGGACAATTTTGAAGCTAAAGACACAATTCAATTAGAGCGTACAACAAAGGGGTCAGGTTCAGCGCTCTACCAATGGTAACCAAAGTTAAAGGAGTGGCTAAAATTGTAAAGATCGTAAGAAGGTTTTGTTTTAAATTAATTGTAACAGAACAGTGTTGCTTCCGTAGATACCCAGTCACATTGGCTAATTGACCTAAAGCAAGGAAATTTCTGAAGTGTCCCTAACTTTCGTTTCTGACCATATTTCAAAAGCCATCATTTTTTTCACATTTTAATAACTTGGAAATGTGGCTGTCATTTACAATTAGTATGGACATGCTTAATTTGGTAACTTTTGTTTCCTTTCTTAGTAGTAGCCCAAACTCACCTGTATGTGCGCGCGTACACACACACACACACACACACACACGCACACGATGCTTCAACAGTCAACAGCATTCCTGAGGCATGAAATCCAGTTACAAACATTCACTTTCTTCCATAGATGTGGTTTGTAATTCTTAATCACAATCAAATAAAGAAAAATCATTTTTACTTTTATTATGAGTTTAATAATGTTAACATTTGTTCTCCAATGTTGCACTTAGTAAAACACCCGTTCCTTAAATTTTTTAAAAAGTAAGAACTGCATGGCCGGGTCTTAGGGACTCTTCTGGACTTTGCCACAAAGTCTCAGTCTTGTCATCAACAATAGGAATCCCTGGCTCGGCGCCCACGGCTCATGAGTAGGGCGCCGGCCACGTATACCACAGCTGGCAGGTTCGAGCCCAGCCCGGGTTTTCTAAACAACAATGACAACTGCAACCAAAAAACAAACAAACAAACAAAAACCCCAAATATAGCTCGGTGTGGTAGTGGGTGCCTGCAGTCCTAGCTGCTTGGGAGGCTGAGATAAGAGAATCGCTTAAAAGCAGGAGTTGGAGGTTGCTGTGAGCTGTGATGCCACCACACTCTACCAAGGGTGACATAGTGAGACTCTGTCTCAAAAAAAAAACAGGAATCGCATGTACATACCAAAAGGTATTGTGGAACAGAGCTGCTGCCACATTTGTTTTGGAAACTTCAGTCCTTGGTTTTCACTCTTGAGCATGTATCAGCATCACCCAGATGCACAGATTCCCAAGGCTCAGCTCTAGAATTTCTGACTCGGTTTGTAAGAGCTGGACCTGCAAAACATTCATTTGTAAAAGTTCCCAGAGGATGCTGAAGCTGCTCCTCTGAGATCCACGGCCAGAACACCGTAGCTCTAGCTTGATGGGGTGATGGCTCTGTGGTTATCGAGGCATCAGAAAAGGAAACAGAGGCCAGGACTGAGTTTTAGACTCTACTCCTTCCAGTTCAACCATAGCAGTTGTGGCTGAATCAGTTTCATATTTTAAAATTAACGTTTTGCAGCTTTTCTTTTTTTTAAGGAAAATCATTACTGAAGTTGAATGAGTGAAAACTTTAGGACAAGACCAGTCTGGATAATAACCCCAGTTTTATCATTTGGTAGTTTAAAAACCTGCACTTCAGGGTTTTTTTTTTAATCTCTTAAAAAGTGGGGGCAATAAAACACATTCAAGGTAGAGAGATAATGTTGGAGTGGATCTATTTCGACATCAAGATGTTGCAACATTTTTTCATGCAACGTCAAAATCAAGGAACATTTGCAAGAGTTCCTTGCAAACGGTTGGTGTTTAAGTTTGTAGCCAATAATAAGAATAATAATAGAGTTCTAATTCTTGACAGCAGAGATATTGCTGTCTTGACCCTTATGTAGATGCGTGGTTACTTGCAGTGACTGAGGACAGAGCAGGTGTCATCAGCTGACTTTGCAGCACCCTGCCAGATCCTTAGTCCTTGGCTCAGCAGGGTCAAAGTACCCAGAGTCTGGGAAGCTGAGCACACATTTGTTGCCTGGCTGCCTCTGGGCCCCTGGCACCTGCAGCATGGCTGACTGTAAACTTGCCAAAAAAGCACGCCCTGTGAGCAGAAGGAGCCCCCAGGACCGGTTTCCTTCTGCAACCTCTCCACTTGCTTCAGCACCAGACGCCTCTCCTGCTCTGCATTTCATTATAGACGCCTGCTTGCGTAACACAGAGCCCACGCTCTGCAGTGGAGGCTTAGGAGGATCTGTCTGTCACAAGCATAAAAAATACGTGCTCCCTTTGCGTGACTCCCCAGTTTTCACCACTCCGCCATCGGCTAGGTGCTTTGGAACTCAGCAAGTAGCAACATCATTTGTACCTAGGGTAAAGATGTTCCTCTGTAACTTAATTCTAAGCTTTTATTAAAAACATTTAACATTGTGGCTACTCCGAAGAAGAACATTTATTCCTAGGGGGAGGGGAAACAAAGGAGAGAAAAAAGTAAAAGAAAAGTGCCCTTTTTCTTTGAACATGTGCTTTCAGCTCACTAAATCTATTTAAAAAAAAAGGCAGAAAACTTTTGGACTCTATCATTCTAAGTAACTATTTTATCTCATATTTGAACAGCCTGGATGTGGGAGGCAAGGTTTCAATACTGGCTACAAAGACAGAAATCTAACTCTGAGTTCTGAACACACAGCAGAACGGCTTGAGGGTGTTACTGCAATATTTTCCCTTAAAGGTAAACTGAGTAGTTACATATGGCACCTGCCTTTGGAAGAGGCCTCCATAGAACAAGTTAGAAGTAAATATTCTTACCCAGACGGGTGTCTCAGAGAGAGACTAGCAGAACCAAATAAAACTCTCCCAGCGTCTAGGAACCAACACATTCATTAAAGCAGTTGGATTTTGAAATTTGTGACGTTAAAGGCTGTGATTATTTCCTTGATTATATGCCTTTACTAAAACAACTACCTTATTAGCTCATTCAAATTCCCAGGGGTTCCAACAAGGAAGGCAGCATTAAGGAAGTAAGAAAAAGGTCTACAAGAAATAAAAAAATAAAACCCACAATGTAGCAAAAGTGAGATTTCTAAGCTAAGTACATTTTACTGCTTGGGTCCCGGACATAAAATGTATTCTTAATACAAATGGCTACATCCCCACCTCTGCTTTAATGATCTCCTTGATATATATGGTGGCTATTCATATTAATTACATCATTAATAATGGTTTCTTTGAGAAGGCATCTATGAATACAGCCACGTCAGAAGACGCATGGGTCCTCTCGAATCCCTACAGATCAGCCTTAAGAAACCAGACCCTCACCTTAAGAATCGGTCGTGTATCGATTGCTAAAACAAAAAGGGGAAGTGGCTTCAAATGTCCTTGTTCAATTCACAACTCCATGGGCAGGAAGGAGGGGAGGAAGGTGATTGGGAATCCCTGTGGGTGGGATGAAGCTTCTGGAAGATGAGCAAAGAAACACAGGATGAACATCTTCAAGAATGCCACCTGCTCCCTGGTCTTAGGTTATAGCTTTCTGCGGGACTTTTCTGCTTGGCTGACCTTTGTGACATTAGTCTTCAAATATCCCAAGTGGAATGGTTACCATGCACACAGCCAGCGGGCAGCATCTGCCAAGTTTTGGGTAATGCACTGAGCTCTCTGAACACATCCTCTCATCTGATCCTCACAGATACCCCTGTGGTTGTAGGGATGGCGCAATTACTATGCAGTTCCACAGGTTGGAAAGAGAGAATCAGAGGGCAGCTACACCATCCATAAAGGGCGAGCAGACTCCACACGCAAGAGTAAGTCGTATGCTCAGATTCCAAAAGCTTCCTCCCTCTCACTGGAGTGGAGTCTGCAAATTGCTGAGTGTTGTTGGGCCAACGTGGCCAAGAAGAGTCACAGGGCACAGAATTAACCAGGCATCTAGGCTCATGAACAGCCTTGATTTTCCTGCTAAATAATTTAGGTCTTAACCTGCAGGGCGTAGGGGGCCACTGATCTATTAAACAGGAAAACTGACATCACCAGTTTTTCAGAAACCATGTCCAGAGATTTTTAGTAATTTTTTAAAAATTTCCTTTTTCCTTCTTTATGTCTAAGGCATAGCCAAGTTCCCTTCTTTTTATACTATGTCAAAAACCAGTCATGAGCCTACATGACTCTGCCACTCTGGCTGTGTGACTTTTTCTACTCTCCTTATGCTTTTGAGCCTCACTGTTCTGTTCTGTTAAATGGTAATGGATCTTGGACTTCTGGCCTCCAGCACAGTGAGAGAATAAAGTTTTGTTGTTGAAGCCACCCCATCCCTGGTACTTTGTTATGGAGCCTGAGCAAACTAAAGTAGGGATGATTTTCTCCTTTACACGTTCTCTCCCTATCACGGTCCAGTCTTGAGAATCTTATATCTAATTAGCACTCAGACTCCTGGCTCTCTTCCTTGACAGTGCACAGGAGAGCAAATGGGTTTCATTTTGTGTGCCAATTCTGAAAATATATATAGTCATTGCCTAGAGCACTGCTTGAGAAAGATGGTGAGGCCAGCCCAGCCTCAGTGGGTAAAAGTGCTGTGATTGATTAGTAATGTCTGCTACAGGCATAGAAGTAGAAGGTGGAGGGTCACTGCTATGTCTTTTTCAGTGACTATGCTCTCACTGGTGTGTTGGTCTCGACTGCGCTTCCCTTACATCTTTTCATCACTCTGCTCAAGACCTTCAAGTAGCTAATCCCCTCCAATCACAATGTGTCTCTAGCAACTCTAAATCAATTGCATACTGATAATCATACAGAGTGGACAAAAAGTTTGTGTGCAATCTACTATGTTACATTATCTTAAATTGCACACAGACTTTATGTCCACGCTGTATAATAATTACAGGAGAAACATCATACAATCATAATGTAATAATTGATGATATAATACAATCATAATGTAATCATTGACAAAGAAATCATACTAACGAACCTTGGAACATCAATCATATAACGAAACACCCTTTCTATTTAGCTTTCATCATTGCTGGTTTCATTTGCGTCTTTTTCTTCCCCACCCTGCCTCTTCCATTTACATTTCAGACAAGAAAGAAAAACGGCTTCTTGCCTCTTCTGAGTTCGTATCTGGGGAGCTGTCTAACCTGACCAATAAGGTTCCTGAACCTGTCCATGTCCCATTTAAAAAGTCCCAGCAAAGCCCTCACCCTGGTCCAGCGTGGGCCACGTGTCGGTGCTGAATCAATCACCAGCCTAATTGGCAGGGCCTGAGTCACATGTTCATCCATGCAGCCAGAGTTGTGGGTAACTGGATAGGGGAGGGATATTACTGCAAGCTAAGTCAGTGTTCAAAACCAGGGGATGTCCTTTCTGCCTGCCTCGACCACCCAGCCAATCTTGTATCTAATTTTCCTGGCTTTCCTGACATGTCGTTGCCCCAAGATCTTTTAACCCCTAACAGATCACACAGATGTAGGTGAAACATTCCATGATCAGATAGTTGGGAATCTACCACTGGCCACTGACAAGAAATAACTTGAAAGGTTACAGGGCTATCATGACAATGTTTTTGAAGAAAAGAGTTGGAACTGGAGGAAAATTCAGTTAATAGGTGGAGGAAAAAAATTATCTGAAACTTAATTTCCTCATCACGGGACAAAAATCCCACTCTTCTCTATAACTTGAAAAATACACTGGGGGCATTGCCAGAGAAAGCTCCTAATGTCTTTCTGCCCTTTAAAACTTCGGATAGATTTTTCCAGACACCCATCTGAGGTAGGTAAATAGTCCAAAACTTTTCTTAAAATGTCTGCACATTGCCACAGGCCTCATAAGTTCTTGGGATATATCAGATTTCTACTTCTTGCCTCTGTTGTGTGGTTTTCTTCCCTGTCTCTTGCTGTTGTTGAGTTACTTTGAGTAAATCTGACCCAGCCATGAAACTTTTCCTTGATGGAAAAAAACACAAACAAAACATTCACATAAGGATATCGGATGCCTCCGTCAGGATAAGCCAAGTAATGTGGTAACAAATGATTCCAAAATCTCAAGGGCTTAGAATATTAACAAAAGTTTATCTCTTATTCATATGACATGGATGTCATAGATTTGTCATATTTTTTCTCAAAGACTCTCAGGAACCTAGAATGAAGGAAGAGCCATCACCTCAAATACTTCTAGTCACCACGCCAGAGGAAGAAGTATCTCCTAGAAACTTTTGCTTCAACAATTCAATTATCTAACACTCATCAATGTCATGAATAGGTCATTGGCCAAAGCCAGTCTCCATGACTCCACTTAATTAAAGCACGAAAAGTTCAGGAAGTTCCAAGCAGGGAGGAGAGGCAGAATATTTGGTGATAGTGCCAAATGGCAACCGTACAATATTTTGTTTGGGGAGGTCAAAGGATTTGCATTGTGGCAACACAAACACGAAGGACTGCAACTCTCAGAAGGTCTTTCATGCACCCGCCATTGCTCAGCTCTTCCCTCACCCACCTCTCCTACCCTCAGGCATCCTTCTAGCTCTTTCCTTCATAGAAACAAAAGCATCCTTAAAATCTTCTCTGCGTTTATGCAACCCTTATTCCCAACTCCGCTGCAGTCTGCTCTTTGCTAAGCCCAGATTCTGTGCAAATTTGGAAACTAACATTTGCAAAAGCCTAAATTCTCAGCCTGGAGCCCATCTCCTCCTTATTCTCCGAGAGGGAGTATTTTGGGGATTGGAAGAAGACTGTTAGATCAATTATTCTCCCAGTTACACAATCGTGTGAAAAAGATTTATATAAAGTCCGATAGAAATGATTCTTACCATGCTGGAAACTTCTTTGGGCCTCTACTTTCTCACTGTAGAAAAGGAAGGGCACTCCTTGCTCTGACTACCTAGACAGCTTGCATGTGAAAACACTCTGTGAACATAAAACAGTATGCAAATACAAAACAGGGGTGGAACTGCAGATAAACAAGAGTCCTTTGCCTTGACTTTAGTAGTTGCTCCAAATTCCAGGCACTGAAAGCCCATGCTCTCTTTTTCCTTCTGGTAAGAGTAAGTAGGCGTTTTATGGTAAGATATCAAGTGTAAGTCAAGCTTCCCCACTACGGTTGTGTCTGTCTTTGTGATTTAATAATGCAGTCCATATTGGACGATGACGCAGTTATGTCAGTTATTAGAGAATTACATTTTGGGGTTCTGCTAAGGGGAAGCAAAGATTAGCTCTGCCAGATGCACACATCAAACGAGGCAGAGGCATCCCTCCAAGTCAACCATCCATCTTTCTCTAGGAAACGTCGACATGTGGAATTTATGAAATGGGAGTCTATTCAAAATGTTAAACACACTTTTTAAATGTAACCACTGCAGAAATCGGATACCTTTTGTTCATTCATTTGCTGTATTTTTTTTCTTTTATTTCTTTTGTTTGGTATTATTTTTCCTCAACGGGACTATCTGTGCTTGTTAAGCATCAGTAAATGGCCAGTTACTAGGCAAACACAAAATATACATATGAATATTTAATAAGAAACAATAGCAGAAATATAGTGTGCATTTGGTGCTCCACTGGAAAAATATATTCATTATTCTACAAATTATTCTCCCATAAATATTTCAGAAACTTGGAAAAAGGTTAGAATAGTACGCCCGGTACTTGGGCTGACAGCTCTTCGCATTTGTCCTATGATAAATGCCCATCCCGCGTTCCAGGCTGAGGTCTGAAATCTATCCTTGTGGTCAGCTTTAGGAGATGAAGGTATTTCACGTTTTGTCATAATGCATACATGAATAAGGGGGAAAAAACAAACAAACATTGATTAGCATGTAGGACTGTGTGTTTTTCCTTGACCAGATGGCAGATAACAAATTTCTTGATACCAGATGAGGTTAAAGAATAGAACACTTGCTGTGAAAGGAAGTCTGGGAAAGAAAATAAATAAGTTGCAAGACTTTATTCTAGCCTCATAATGCCCAAATATCTTCGGTCTATCCATTTTGAGAGAAGCAATTTATTTTTTAGCAATTTATTTTTATTTTTTAAATTATTTTCTTAATATTATTTTTAATATTTAACAAATATTTTTTAAGTGCCTACCAGGTGCTAGGTACAATGCTATATGCTAAAGATACAAAAGTGACCAAAATAATATGATTTGGCTTGGTGCCTGTAGCTCAGTGGTTAGGGCGCCAGCCACATACACCCAGAGTTGGTGGGTTCAAACCCAGCCTGGGCCTGCTAAACAACAATGACAACTACAACCAAAAAATAGCCGGGCATTGTGGCGGGCACCTGTAGTCCCAGCTACTTGGAAGGCTGAGGCAAGAGAATCACTTGAGCCCAAGAGTTTGAGGTTGCTGTGAGCTGTGATGGCACTGCACTCTACAGAGGGTGACAGAGTGTGACTCTGTGTTTTAAAAAAAAAAGATAATATTTTTTTTTTATATCACTGCATTCCTAAAGAGTAATTTTATTGCTGTTCATTAACTTTGCATAGAACACAGACACATTTAGGGGCTGGATGGTATTACTATTATTTATCTTTCTTGGTAGAAAAGCAAGTCATTCATCATCCACTGAATACATTAACCAGGAAGGAAGACATGCTTCTGTGACTATTCCAAAAGAAAACTGAATGTGAAGTCTGGGATGGATTGTATTGTGACTCTTTGAGCATACTGGAAAATGGGAGCTTACGGTCATCAAAAAAATATCACATCTCCGATGTTTACATTATTTTCATTCAGATGTGGATTGAGTCTAACCTCTTAACAAGGGCTTAACAAAGCTATTACTTTCCTTAACCATAGTCTTGCTTGGGACACAAACATAATTCCCAACCCTTGCCAGAGCACCAAAATGACGTACACTGCAGTTAATGGTGACCCCAAGGAGGCTGAGATTTCAGCTCTCTCTCTCTCTCTTTTTTTTTTTTTAAGTCATATACACATAGATCATGAATACATTTACGCATGTGTCAGGTACAATGTGTTGTTTTTTTATACAATCTGACGTACTTACATCAAACCGATCAACACAGCTTTCGCCATCATTCACTGGATTATTGTGTTAAGACATTTATGTTCTACACTTGACAGATTTGACTTGAACCCTTGCAATATGCTCCATAGGTGTGGCCCCGCCTTTCACCCTCCCTCTATCAAACCTCCCTCCACCCCTCCCTTCCCCCTCCATTTCTCTCCTTCATCCTGGGCTATAGTTGTGTTCTCTTTCGTAAGAAAGTGTGAGTAAATATAAGTTGGTTTCATAGAAGTACTGAGCACATTGGACACTTTATCCTCCATTCTTGAGATACTTTACTCAGGAGAATATGTTCCAGGTCCCTCTACGTAAACACAAAAGAGGCAAAGTCTTCAGCTCTTGACTGAGTCAGATGAAAGAGCTATGCATACAGCTGGCACTTAAAAGACCAATTCCAACCTGATAGACAACAATCAAATCTCTAGGTATGAAGCCCAAATCAAAATACAAATATTCCTCTAAAGATCTCCCCTGAACACACAGCGGGGAGTTGTATCATTCAGATGACCAAGAAGTGGTGAGAGATACTGAAGTTTCCTGAATCACAGTGGTGATAGTGTCCCCATCAGCAACAATAACTACAACAAAGCCCATTCTGTGTGCAAGTTAGGCATCATGTAGTTAAATGGGATACGCAACTTGCCCAGGGCCGGTGATGATGAGATTATGACCCTAGACTGTGAGCTCTTACATTTCTTCCATTTTCCATGACGACACTTTTTACCACTCACAGCTCTTCCCCATTTCCTGACCTGCTCAGAATCATCCTTATAATTAAGAGGATGGGCTGTGAAGTCAGACTGTTTCCGTTTCCTCTTTCAGATACTCTACTTTCTAACTGTGTGACTTTATGAAACTTGATTGTTCCAAAGCCTTAGTTTCCTCATCTGCAAAATGGGGATAATTCAAAGCACAGAGTGGTCACAGTGATTAAACAAGACAACGCATGCCTTCCATTTCCATGGCAAAAATGACGAGGATGGCAATGTTGGTGACAGTGACAATGATGGTGCCACAATACTCAAAATGTTTTTCATCTAAACCTATGCGTGGAGAGAACCTTACAGCTGGCATAAAATCTCACAGAATCCCAATAAAAACTGGATGCATGATGTGTTTAACTCAATAGTTTATACAGCAAAGTTTTTCTGTTGTATTTTTTTTTTTTTTTTTTTGGTTAACTGAAAATAATTACAAGAACATGGCTATAATTCACTGTCATAGCCTTGAGGAAGCTTCATGCAACTGAAGAAGATACACATAAAACTGTGAAAAATGGAAAGCCTATTTGAAACATGTAGTCACAATGAGCACTTCTTGTTTAATTGCATTCTGCTTATATAACTAAAAGACCTAAATTAAAGCATAATCATGTTTCTAATGATTTTGCACTCTTTCTCCCCTCCAACATAAGGAAGCTCAAGGTGTTAAAAGAGTTATGCTTTGGGACTGAGATAACTAATGTATAAATTAAACATCAATTTCATACATTTATTTACATAAATGAAAAAAGAGGCAAAAATTCCCACTCCTAGGAGTTTATCCCTTCTTTGTGCTTTAGGAGAAAGCCTTGCTATAGATTTTTTTTTCCCCTAAGGCATAGAAGCTAAAATTTCTTATAGAAGAAATACCAAATACATATTTCAAAAGTTTGGGTGGCTCTACAGTCTCTAAAATGCCGAGAATATAGAATGCACTACAACATATCTAATTATCTTTATGAAATGTCTCAAAATCAATGGCATTATACTCAAAACCAGCTGTGGTCAGGGAAGTCAAACAGAGAAAGTGTCACCAAGGTTACTGCAAACTATGCCTTTCTTCTTAATAGCACTATTTTATGGAACATGGAGTTTTTGAATTGTCATATTTTGTTAACTCTATTAAAGACACAAATAAAATTTAACCATTTTGGTTGAAGAAATCAATGAAATCTATAAGTGCTCTATCTCATTTTTTTCTTTTCTTTTCTTTTTTTTTTTTTTACTTTTAACTCCTTTAAAGACAAAAGAGCTCTAGTTTTTGGACACAACTCTCAATCTAGCTTATGGTGAATCATAATTTTGCTAGTAGTGACAGTGTACAATCTTTCTACTATAACTGCTGCTATTCCAGGAATATTCGAAGTAGTTGATTATTAATTGAGCATTTTGTTGTTCTTACAAATGCTCTTTTCTCTTCTTTAAGAATGTTTCAAATAGGAAGAGGAATTAGCCTTTCAAAGGAGAAAGTTCTAGAAAATTCAAGGAAACTTGCATTCTGCAGAAAAGGGCTACTTCGGCTGTTTCCTGGATTAAGTTTTGGGAATAGTCCATAAAGTGTGGAAAGCTAAAAGGTTAAAAAGGGATACGGTTATAAGTAAAGGTATTATTAGGAGAGACAGAAAAAATGAATGAGAGAGAAGAAAATGAAGAAAAGATGGAAGAAAGAAGAGTAGCTGTAGAGAAGAAAAACTATCCCAAATTCATCTGGATAGGAGTGATTTATTCATTTTTGCAACAATCATTAAGCCTCTACCCTCTCCGAGTCACCATGCTAAGTGCTGAGTATAAACATGGTATTATTCTCACAGAGTTTGCCATCTGGTAGGGAGAACAGGGTTGCTGTCAAGCAAAATGGTTGCTATAATGGGGTACCCCAATGGTGCTGCAAAAGTACAAAGAGAAGAACAAGGCCCCCCCCAAAAAATGTGATGTATACACTTGTAAGTAATGATGGGGTTGATTTACCAAGTGCTTTTATAGATGTTTGTGCTCCAGAGGGAAATACACCCTCTCTCTCAAACAGTATGTGAGAAAGTGCTGCCAGATTGGGGTATAAGACAGGGAAGAACTGTACCTGGAGGCCACTGACAGAATTTTAGACTTGATCTTAAAATTGATGGAAGCTGGCTCGGCACCTGTGGCTCAACGGGCTAAGGCTCCAGCCACATAAACCTGAGCTGGCGGGTTCGAATCCACCCCGGGCCCGCCAAACGACAATGATGCTGCAACCAAAAAATGGCCAGGCGTTGTGACAGGCGCCTGTAGTCCCAGCTACTTGGGAGGCAGAGACAGGAGACTCGCCTGAGCCCAGGAATTGGGAGGTTGCTGTGAGCTGTGATGTCACAGCACTCTGTCCAGGGTGATGCTTGAGGCTCTGTCTCAAAAAAAAAAAAAAAAAAAAAAACCTGATGGAAGCTATTGTAAGAATTTCAGTAAGAATGACTGTGAGTTGGTATATGGAACATACACCGATGAGGACCAGGGTGGAGGAAGGACAGCGAGTTAAGAAGCGTTCACAGCATTCTAGGCTAGAGGGAAGAGTGGCATAGGCCAGACAAGTAGAATGGAAATGGAGAGAACAGAAAAGATTCAAGAAATAAATAGAAGGATACAGTCTTATGATCTTTGGATATTAGAGAAAAGGGTAAGGGAAGAATCAAAAGTGACTTTCAGACACATGGAATTAACCTTTAGTTGGCTGATTAGAAATAAAAGAAAAGAAAAACCTTTCTTCACCACAAGGACATTTGCCCCAGAATGCTTATTGTAATTCAATTCACAATTGCCAAGATGTGGAAGGAACTGAAGTGCACATTAACCCATGAACGGATCAACAATCTGTGGCATGTGGCATGTGTATACCGTGGAGGACGATTCAGCCATAAGAAAAGATGGAGACTTTACATCTTTTGTGTTTACCTGGATGGAGCTGAAACACATTCTACTTAGTAAAGTAGCTCAAGAACAGGGAAAAATTATCCAATGTACTCAGTACAAACGTGAAACTAATATATAAACAACTACATGCCCATAGGAAAGAAAAACACAAGTATAGTCTAGTGAGGATAGGGGAGCAGTAGGAGAAGGGAGGAGAAAAGAGGGAAGGTGACTTGGCGGGATCTCACCTAATATGCACAATGTGAGGGTGTTCGGCACGCCCCCTGCTGGGCAGGATCTCAGCTAATGTGCACAATGTGAGAGTGTTCAGCACGCCCCCTGGTGGGCGGGATCTCACCTAATGTGCACAACGTGAGGGTGTTCAGCACGCCCCCTGGTGGGCGGGATCTCAGCTGATGTGCACAACATGAGGGTGTTCAGCACGCTCCCTGGTGGGCAGGATCTTAGCTGATGTGCACAATGTGAGAGTGTTCAGCACGCCCCCTGGTGGGCGGGATCTCACCTAATGTGCACAATGTGAGGGTGTTCAGCACGCCCCCTGGTGGGCGGGATCTCAGCTGATGTGCACAACATGAGGGTGTTCAGCACGCTCCCTGGTGGGCAGGATCTCAGCTGATGTGCACAATGTGAGAGTGTTCAGCACGCCCCCTGGTGGGCGGGATCTCAGCTGATGTGCACAATGTGAGAGTGTTCAGCACGCCCCCTGGTGGGCGGGATCTCACCTAATGTGCACAATGTGAGGGTGTTCAGCACGCCCCCTGGT
>CAUYRH010162718.1:0-19493 GCA_963574655.1 Perodicticus potto | reverse complement strand
AAGTGAAAATTACTAAATGTAGAATATAAATGTCTTCATATAGTGATTAAAAGGCCATGAAGGCTATGTTAAATAGTTCAATGAAAATATTTCAGATTGTATATGAAGTCAGCACATTGTGCCCCATGATTGCATCAATGTATACAATTATGATTTAATAAAAATTTTTTAAAAAATTAATTAATTTATTTTTTTGAGACAGAATCTCACTTTGTCACTCAGTAGAATGCTATGGTGTCACAGCTCACAGTAACCTCAAACTCTTGGGCGTAAGCGATTCTCTTGCCTCAGCCCCCTAGTAGCTGGAACTACAGGTGCCCACCACAACACCCAGCTATTTTTTCTGTTGCAGTTGTCATTGTTGTTTTAGCTGGCCCAGGCCGGGTTTGAACCTGCCAGCCTTCCTGTATGTGGCTGGCGCCCCCTACCCACTGAGCTATGGGCACCACCCCAGTGGTTATATTTTTTATGTCTACAAGTTCTAATTGAGCCTTTTTTAAAAACTGGATCATTTGTTATACTTTAAATACTTCTTTTATATCTTGTATTCAACATTTCTATTATCTAAAGTTGTTACTAGTCTGATTCTGCTTCTTGACATTTCTTTCGATTGCCTCCAGTGACATCTTGTTTTCTCATTTGTTTTGTGATTTTAATTTTTAAGCTATCATTACTTGCAATTATATGCTAGGAATTTTGGGGAGCTTGGAATTGAGGTGCATACCTTCAGGGAGGATGAATGTTTTCCCCTTCCAGGCACCTGGGAGAAATACCCAGCCCAGAGTGTTTTGAATGCACAGTGTGGGATTCCTCAGGCTCATATAAGTAATGGGCATTCTATCCTTAACTCCAATCAGAGTGCCTCACTGTTAGGACTTTCTCGGCAGAAATTTATCCTTCTCAGCGTCCCAAGGACAAGACAGACAATTATATTTACTGTGCTTTTCCTTTGAGAGTCACTTTTTTCCTATTTCCTTTTTGCACTGAGGATGTCACATTTTTAGGAGCCCCAGCCTGTAGGTGAAAGTCTTTGATTCCATTTCCCACCTTGCTTAGAACCTGAGATTTGTCTCCTCTCTCCCAAATATGGCTTTCTCTGTATTTGTACTTTCTTGTCATTTTTGGCCTCTAAAAATTGTCCTCTCTTGCCAATAAAACTATGCATTTTTTAAAATATAATTTTTTTCCAATTTTACTTTCTTTTTTAGGTGTTTTACACCAGAAGGACTTTTTTTAATATCTGGTTTTCACATTGCAAAAAACAGATTTTCTATTTTTCATGTAGTTAGTTATATCAGGTCTTCCTAGCCCTTTAAATTAAACCAAATGGTAAATCTCAACAAGAAAAAATGGACATACTCTGTTTTCTCTCTTCAGAATATATAAATCTTTCACTTTTTACTAAAGATTTTCTTGAAGAAAGAATGGGTAGACATAGGCTTGTGAACTTTTTATTTTGTAAAATAACAATAAGAAAAAAAAAGCCAAAAAAAACCCCCAAGAAAATACCTCCTACTATCACCATCATTCCATAATGGAAAGTTAGGAAGACACATTATAAGAGAAGCAGCCTTTAATTTAAATTTATATCATTCCACATTTTGCTGAGATTGGTGACAACTTTGTCATATGCTATCCCTGGTCCATGGACTTGCATTTGAAAATCACTAAGCTATGCCATGTGCCATGAAGGTCAAACTGTCTGAAAGTGTACTTACTGTAAAATCTATTAACCAGAGATTCTAACTATCAAAATCAAGCCAACTACCAACTGGACTAATACCATTAAATTTACTTATTTGCAATTGAGCAAATAACTCCCAATTTGTAAAAGAAAGAAATAAAGCATGAGAGGTGATGTCCAAATCTTGAGTCCTACCTCTATTTGGGAAAATCAAAACTTTTAGCCTCCGTGTTTTCATTTGGGATAACAATACATTACTCAAATGAATATTTTGAGATACAATGGGAGGAATGCTCGTTGGGGCCATTCACTTCTCTATTATTCCCCTCCCTGATAAAAGACTAAATCCTGCCAAAAAAGAATAAGCTCCGAATTCCACACACTAGGGCTTTCTTTTCAATATATCTCTAGAACAGGCAGTGTGTCCAGTAGGTTCCTATCATGGAGGCAGATTTAGCCAGCTAAGAATTCCATAATACATTTTGCTGGCAAGAGAGACAACCCCACCAAAAATTTAAGCTTCATGGGAGCTGGAACTTTGTTCACAGCTGTATCTTTAGTACCTGTGACAGTGCGTAGCCCATTTAAATGTTCAACAGATGAATGAGGAAGAAGAAAACAAATCAGAGCTGTATGAAAAATGAGCCACAAACTACTACCAAAATTAGCCTGTGTTCTACTTCAAGTCTTCTCCCCTTTTCAATCCTCTTTTCCTCCCCTCCTCCCTACCCTTCCCACCAGGCAGTGCTTCTCCAACAAGTTCTGCACAGTCCCAGAGGCAGAACCTGGCTTTGGGAGAAAACAGGCAGAATTAAATTCAAAATGCAGATCCATCTTTTCAGGGTCCATGCAATCTGTGCACAAGTCTGTCATGAAAATTACTGCGTGTACAGTGCTCAGTAGTGGCTCTACAGGCCTTCAGGAGCATCCATCAGCTGTACAGAGGACGGTCAGCTACAAGCTATGAATAACATCCCTAGTTAACACTCATGGAGTATTTTCATTATACAAGGTTCTATGCCTGTTTTATATGTATTAACTCACATGATTCGCAGAGAAACCCAACAAGTTAGGTACTCTTATGATCCCCATTTTCTAGGTAGTGAATTTGGGGCCTAGAAGGGTGAAATCGCTTCCCCAAGGTCACACAACTACTACTCGGCAAAAACCAGGCTCTCAGCTACGGCACTATATATAATACAGATTTTATACCATTTCGAAGTCTCTGGCATGGGTTGTATATAAGCATATTCATAATGTGAATTTTCTTAAATCTATTCCCTCTGATTTTCTTATACCAAGATATAAGTTAAAAAGATAAATATGAAAAATGAAAACCAAGTCTAAAAGGGAAAGTAGAATTTGAAGTGACTCAAGTAGAGAGAAAAGAACAAAAGTGTTCTTTTTTCTCAGCTATCTTCTTCCTCCTCTATCTCAGTCCTGTCCTTTTCTCTGCTTTACTACCACCACCCTCTGTCTGATTTTTGTATCATTTCTTGCCTATGCTCCTACTGCAAAGACTTTCTGATTCTCTGCATCCACTTTTGCCCACCTCCCCCACTCCCTACCAACCTATCAATACTTCAAGAAAACAAGCAAGCACAGGATGCCTTAAAAATCGCCAGAACAGGTGCTCAGAGCCCGATCTCATCACAGCCGTCATCCTGCCCACAATCCTTTTCAACAACTTTCCTTTACACTTAGGAGAAAAGCAAAAGTCCCTCAGGGAGCCAACAAGACCCTGTCCAGCCCACTCAGCCCTCCTGCCATGTTGCCTCTCGTTACTTCTCCTTCAGCCCCAACTGCCTGTCTGCACTCTTCCCCTGCACCTCTCTTCTCACACCTCCCCTGCTCTCCTATCACTCTCAGTAGGTTGCCTGGCCTCCCTACCACATCCTCGTCAACCCCATGGCCGCCCTTCTTCAGCCCTCCACAGCCTTTGAAGAAGTCCCTAAGTTCCCCCTAAGTCCTCAACCCTTCAGGCCAGCAGGATCCAATAATCCATCCCCAATCTCAGCATATTAACTAAAGACTAGGGGGTATAATATTTTCACTTCAAATCTGGTTAGTTTCTATTATATAAAGGATATGGACCTAAAGCAGATTCTGCAATTGGCTTGCTTCAGATTTATTCTTACCTGCTTATAGTGTGTTTTCCTATGCAGAAGAGGCCAGAAAGCCAAACACTATGTTCCCTAGACTTCCTTGCAGCTAGAATTCCATAAAGACTACTCATATACACTGAAAGGAGACCTAAAGTCAGAACTGAATTAAGGGAGGAGGGAGACAGTACACATCCATTTGCTGGCGTGGATTGAGGCAGAGGGAGCACTTTCTGGAGCTTACAGCTTCCCAATTCAGTAAACTCGTATTGCACAAAGCCAACGTTTCCTGATTATGTAGAGGTTGTACAACTTTGGGGGCTGGGAGTTCTTGGGAGCTCATCATAGGGCCAGTTCTTCTAGCCCATCAAATAAATGTATAGTTGCTTAATATCTGGTGGTAAATCCTTCCCTGCTTAATCAGATAGAGTGGTTTCTGGTGTATGAAGCTTAACCCAGGCCTTTGGAGCACTGGGCATAGACTTGCTCAGTCTGTCTAGAGACCTTGTTCCAGGCCCAGGTCATTTCTTACCTGTGAACATTAGTCCCCAGAACTTAAGGCATCATACCACACAGAAAACTGACATCCAGGTTTTAGTGTCACCGGGCTAGAGGACCATTCCTAGGAGGAGTGAGTCACTTCACAAATGAGCCATCCTTATATTGCACCCTCAAATTGCCTCTTTTTCTTTCATTATTTTCCAGCTTTGAATGCCCTCCTTTATCTGTCCTATGAGTCAGCTTACAGACTCTCCCAAGGAATTTCTCACTCTCCCCACTTGTAGGGCCATAAAACAAAGTCGTACGCAGCTTTTATCAATGGCATCCAATATAAATAGTTACCCCTCTTGGGGGCTTCATAGCACTCTGTATACATTCCAACGTAGTTTGTCACATTATATTATCATTACTTGTTCACTTTCTATAACTTGCACTAGAACATGGTTACGTGAGAGTGAGGTTAGAGCCTACTTTGTGGAGTATTGATATGCTAGTCCTTAGCACCATGCTTGGTGTGCAGTAAGTATTTAACAAATAGTCCTACAATTTGTTAATGAATACACAAATGTATGATATAAATGTGATGTTTCTTGCAAAGCCTTTCCCTAGGTCCTCTAACTAAATCTTTAGCTAATCAACAAAACACTGCTACAGGAGAAAGAGAATTACCAAATGTTTCTACTGCTTGAGCAAATAGACTATTCTGGGATTAATAAATCACATAAAAATTGCATAATCTCAAGCTTCCTCTAGAAGGAAAGTTCTATAAAAGTTCTATAAAAGTTCTATAAAGGTAAGTTACTGAGTAACATCCAGAAAACTCTTTCCCCATGTTACGATTTTTCTTGGGCTTAGAATTGCGACTCTAAGGTTTAATTACAAGGAGATCTCTGAAATCCAAAATAGAATTCTTCCATCATATCAAAGTCCTCCTTGGCAGCTCCTTCTCTTACAGATTGGCATTCACAGATCTCCGGTTGCACCCATGTTCCTACTCATAGCAAGCAACATACAAATGAATGGCAAATGGTGTCAGAAAAACAATCCCAAACACCTGCGTGTGTTTGTTTGCATTTGGCATTTCACTCAACTGCTAGCTATAAATTAATTATCCCAGTCAAAATTAATTTCTTTCTCCCTCCTCTGCTGCCCAACAGTACTTTCTTTATTCTGCAATTATGGCACCTAGCACATTTTCCCATCTATTGCAAAACTAATGTCTGCTCAGAGCTGTAAGGTTTATAGAGCATTTACTTGTACTTAAGTCATCTGAGTCTTACTGAAGTCCTGTGACTTAAACAGGGCCAGCATTAATGAGAAACAAGAAACAAAAACCTGAAACTCAGAAAGGTAAAATCCTGGCCAAGTAGATAACTATCAAGTACAGGAGTGGGCTTGAGCTAGGTCTTTTGGTTCAAAATCTGTATATTTCACACACGAACTTTGTAAAACAGAAAACATCTACAATAGGCTGCTCATGGAGAGTCGCAATGTGCATTGCTTTTTGAAGCCTCTGAAAAATACTGCATTAAGAAAACATATTTAGCATTGTTTAACACTTTCTGTGATTTACCTATTAATATCCTGCAAAATCAAGTTCCTGGTTTATGAACCGCTACATCATTTATTCAAAGAGCGATAGAGAAACACAACTATCGTTGACACGAAGATCCTAGATGGTGAGTTAGCCTCACTCACTGATGAGTCTCATACACCAGACTCAAAGCACACGGGCTCCAATTTATGCCATAGCAATATTACAAATGACATTCATTACATTCATGCAATCTATGAGTTCACTACACACCTACCCAAGGAATGTCTCTGACCACCTGAATCAGAATTATAATTAAATAACAAATGCTGATTCCCAGGTTCTCTGGTTGATTTACCTGGTCAAAGGTCTCATCTTGGGGAGGGGATGCAGTAATGTAAGATGCTGGGACCCAGACTACTTAGTGTGTTCTATTTTCCCAATCCTAGGCCTGAACATCGTAGGTCTTCAATAGGCTGTTCTTGCTGCTGCTGCTTTTAAATTCTTATGCCGACTGAAGTTTGAGTGATAATTTATATAACAAACCACCGTAAGAGAAATCAGTATAGATACATAAAGTAATAAACAAAATAGTAAAATAAAAAAGAAAATGAGAGAAAAGTATGAACAGCGTTAGGAAGCATCAAGGTAAAGATAATAAATTCTGCATAGATGGCTTTACAGAGCATATTGTAGTTGAATTGGATCATTCAGAATGCCTTAGAATTAGCTGATCAGAAAAGCAACAGAAAGCACTGTCCATGGGAGAATACTGGTCTCCAGGGGCAAACATGTTAGGTGTCATGTATGAACATCAGATACAAGCAAGTCTTCCATGATGGCTTGGGGGCTGTGGGGCAGAGGGCAGAGGTGAAGGCAAGGGAAATTGGTGGGAAGTGAGGCTAGCTACGATGGCTAGACCAAGCCATGAAGTGTCTTGGATGATGACAATTCCTGAGTGTCTGCACTGGAATACTTCCAACTGTGAGTGATCTCAGCAGGCAACCTGGCATAGCAGCCACCTAACCTGGCAATATCCATGGCGCTCCCACAACACTCAGTTGAACTTTTTTCATGTATAGTTGTCCTTACCTGGCTACAGGTGACCATTTTCAGTTAGTTCAGGCCTTTTCTGGTGCATTTTCAGTTGAGTCAAAGGGCCTCACCATGCTGAGGCCTTGTGTTGGCCACAATGACTTTCAGTCACACTTGATTTTCTGGCCTGTAATTTATCTGAAAAAGAATCAGAAATGGGGCCATGAGTCATTTTCATGACTGCAGCTTTAGAGACAAACAGTAAATTCTGAGAAACCAATTTCCTCTGTGGGCAGAACCCAGCTCCTGGTGTCTGACCATTTGTCCAAGCCTTAGAATGAATGCAGAAAGGTGATAAGACTCTGTAACACGTCCAGCTTGGCCAGGATTTGTTATGGGGATTTCAGAACATGGGAGAAAGAGTGAGAGAAAGTCTGCTCACACCTGCAGACTCCACTCCCAGACAGTGGGTTGCTGGACCATAAGAAAGGTGGGCAGGAATCAGAACAAAGGGCATTCTGAGCATTTTCTTGTGGCTCTCACCCCTGTTTGACTAAGAGAGGAGAAGCAATCAGAGCAAGCCCCACTCAAATGGTTTTTATATCAGGTTGTTTCTGCCTCCCTTTGGGGCTTTTTTCTCTGATTTCAACAGAGAACAGGAAAGCACAGCCCTTTGCTCAACATCAACCTGTCTGCCTGTGCCCTGAGCTTGACCTTCCACATCCAATGATAACAGCCAGTGTGTCCTAAACCCTGACCAGATCCTTTACGCAAAGGATCTCACACAATCCTCTCAACAGCCTCATGGACTAGATACTGTTGTCATCTGCGTGTTACATATGAGGAAAGCATGGCACACAGAGGTGAGTCACTCATCCGTAGTCACCACCCACCACATCGCTGTGGAGCTGGGATGTGAACCCAGGTATTCCTACTCCAGAACTCACAAGCTCAGCTTTGCACAGTGCTGGTCCCCAGGCAGAAATGAAGCTTGATCATAAAAGCAAGACACATTCTTTATAGGAAATTTAGGAAAATATAAAAAAGGCACACACACAAAAAATTACCCAAACTCCCACCACTTCTACATTTTGAGTAAGAGTATAAAGAAGTAAAAATCCTTTCTTATTTCTAATTTCAGCTCCCAAAGTCCTTCCAGACATGTTTTCTCTAATATTTACCCAATTATGTGTAGGTATATGCATATACCTACAATGTTTTTTAAATAATGATTACATGTTGTACAATAAAATTATTTTTTACGTTGCTTCTTTCACTTAATGTGACATCTTTTCACACCATGTTTAATGATTGCCAGTAATCCAGTGTCTGCTGAACCATAATTTATCCAACGAGCACCATGATAAATATCTTTGACCATATATGTGTAAGTGCTTATAGTTCTGTAAGATACATCCCAAAGAGTGGCTCGTAGGACGTGTGTGTTTTCCATTTTCCTCACTGTCACATTACCCAGGGGGCCTTTATCTCTTTATCAAGGCAAAAAACGATGGTTATTGATAAGATATCTACATTATGATGAAAACTATACAAGCTTATTTAAGCCAAATTGTAAGACTGAGTAAGTGACATTAAAAAATGCTTCTCATGTACATTTCAAACTCTTCCTCACTGAGAAACTGGACCAGCACCTTTCCTTTCTGTGCTTTAAAAAAAAAATATGTCTCTTTCTGGCCCTTCTGGAATTTTCCTCCTGCAACAGCCTTTAACTTTCACCTGGGTGGAGCAGCTCTCACCCAAGTTAGTTCACATTGGGTATCTCTTTATTTTATCTTCTATTTTTTGAAAATGTACATTCTCAACACCTGCTCTTGATCAAAATACACTTCAAACACCAAATCATTACCAACAACTCTCCTCAAATGGCTGACCCCCCTCCCAGGACAGCGAGGGAAATGTTTGCTGCTGGTGTCTCTGTCTGCTTCCCTGGCTCTACGCCTCTGCTCCATAACTCGCAAACCTGAACTGGGGTTAAACACAGACCACGTGATGTTTCCTGGTCAAACCTTCATTTTCCTCCAGATCTGTGCTGTCCCTCCCAGGGGGATGTCCCCTAAGCCAGCTCACACTTTCTGTCCTGTGAGACACTCCTCGGGGACCCTGTCCTCCTTCACCCTCTGCAGCAGCAAAGCCCTGGATGTCCCACTCTTTGGCTCTCTACGTGACCCAGCATCTCCATGTACTAACTATTCTCCCTGCCTGACAAGACGGCTACCTCCAGGTGGAGCAGATGGAGCTTTGGAATCAGAAAGTTCAAATCCTGACTGTTAACCCTGTCAGCTATGTGGTCTCAAGCAAGACATTTGACCTTTCTGCCCCTAAATTATTGAATAAGGGTAATGAAAAGAATGAACTCTTAGAATGTTTGAAAGCACCTGGTAGTCAGTGTCTGGTACACACAGACTTGTAACAATTTGTAGCTATTCTTAATATCATCCCACAGCCAAACTTCTCAGACGAGTCATTATTAGTAATGTCATATAAAGTTTTAGGATAGTTTCAAATTTGGGAATTCTATCTAGTTTCAGCCCTAGAACAGGCTTCAGATCTTAAAGCTTTATTAGCTTCAGAAAAAAATCCTCTCTGATGGTGGTGTATGATGGACTGGGACACTTATGCATGGCTGGATATAATGTGACTGACTAATACAACCCTTCCACAGGGGGTCACATCCCCAAGGAGGGGACAGCAAGGATCTACAACCTTTAAATAACTTTTCAGTCCCCAGAGATCTCTCTGCCAGCCTCTCCCATTCTCAAACTGGGAGGGGGAAGTGACCTAGGTGAGGCCAGGTGTCTGGCCAGCCATCTGGTGTGCAGGCATATTTGCAAAGAGGTTTGTGTGTACCAAGGACGTACCAGGCATGCTGTCACTCACAATGAGATTCTCAACCTGGAGAAGTCATAAATTGTGACAATTAGGCAGTGGCCACAGGTGATGGATTTCTACCCTGCACTGCCTGGGATAATCATACCCAATAAAGAATTGTCCCCATTCCTCACAAATCCCAGTAACATCCTGCTTAGAGGCCAGGCATGGTGGCTCATGCCCATATTTCCAGCACTCTGGGAGGCCAAGGTGGTGGATCGCTCGAGCTTAGGAATTCAAGACCAGTGTGAACAAGAGTGAGACCCTATCTCTACCAAAAATAGAAAAACTAGCTGGGTATAATGGCAGGGGCCTGTGGTCCCAGCTATTCAGGAGGCTGAGGCAAGAGGAACTCTTGTGAGCCCAAGAGTTAGAGGCTGCTGTGAGCTATGATGCCAAGCACTCTACCCAGGGTGACAGAGTGAGACTTTGTCTTAAAAAACAAACAAACAAAAAAACACCATTTGGAAACCATCCATAGAACTTAGACTTCAACAAGCCTTTAATATTGTTTCCTATCTTGGCGAGCTGGGCTGAAGCCTGGAGTGAGCTGTCACTAGGTTACAATGACAGATGCCCCACCCTACAGCTCCTTCCCAGGGTCCTACCTCAGTTCCCACGGGACTTCCAGTGTAGAGGGGGTGGCAGGCAAGTGAGTGTTGTCTCATCTACAAAGCTTTGGCTTCAACCCCCTGTGCAGTACCTTTGTAGATGAGCTGCTGGTTGGCACCTTGCCTTTGGGTTTATACCCAATGAAAAGCCAATTCAAGGAAAAGCTCAGGCACTGAGGCTCAGAACTCCCCAGGGCGATATAGGCCATTAGCACCAATGTCCAATAATGCCACTGATTCAACCTTCGCCCCCTTCCCAGGGCTTGGAGCATGTCACGTATGGAAGGCTCCCTAAGTCTTACCAGAAGAAATCACGAAAATAATAATTAATGAGTCAATACTTTCTAAGCGTTCACTAGGTGCCAGGCTCTGCGCTGTGTTATATACATTACCTCACTTCATCCCAAATGAGGGACAAAATAAAGCTCACTTTTAAAAAAGGTATTCGTGCTAATCCAGCCTCTTTGTGGGTGAGTCTCTCCTGCGCTGGGGGAGGCTGAAGCCGTGTCCTAGGCCCCCGGGCATCCAGAATGCTCAGGTCTCTAAGCAGCTTGGAGAGGCAAAGCTGTCACAATTGCGAGTAGAAGGCCCACACAGGGAGGATTTATCTCTCCCAGGTCTTCTGCCATTAACACAGATAAATCCAGGTATTGTCGTTACAGTAATGGCCTCTGTGACTAAGAGGAGCTAAATAGAAAGTCAGTGAATGTCAAATATCTTGAAAAATCTATTCACCATGAAGTCACCTTCTAATGTGTTCTCAGAAAACAATAACATCCATTTTCACTCCAGACACTATTCTCTGTGGTAAATAATATAACTAGGTGACTGTACTCTGTAAGTCCTCAGAAATTGTTTCTAATTATTGTCAGACACACATCAATTACTGATAGCACCGCCAGGCAACCGCCCTCCCTACTCCGACTGGAAGTAGGTACGCTCCACTCTCATTTCCCTGTCAAGCCTCGGGGCTCTCCACACGTTGAGTTGCTGCGTGTCAGCCCCGGGCCTGCTTTCCTCACCCTCCCCTCTGACCCATGCCTCTCAGGCTGAGTTGGCATCTGTGCTCACCCTCCTCAAAAAGCCTCAGAGTGTCTGCCAAGGGCTCGTTCTGTTCCTTCAAAAATATTGGGGCTCTGGTGACCTAAGCAGCTGATGAAACCGCATCAGTTAAATACACACACACACACACATCCACTCGCGTGCTCACTCCAGCCCAGGTTGGTAAGCGGATTTCAGACATTATCTTACTGAGTCCTCAGAACAGCCCTGTGAGGGAGGCACAGCTGTTATCTCCATTTTACAGTTGGGGAAACTGAGGCATGGGGGGTTTAAAAATGTTCCCAGAGTCACATAATTAACAAATGGAGCACCTGCAAATGTCTTCTGGAGCCTCTCAGCGGGGGTGCACTGGGCTGCCTCTTCCTGCCCCTCCATGCTTCTCAGCCCTGTCCCTCCCTGGTCCTCCGTGCTGTCATCTCCTGACCTCTGCCTTCCTCCACTCAGTCCCGAAAGATGTCAGTTTAGTTGGATCCCTCCCACAGCTATTTCTGTCGGAATTCTTGGTGTTTTCAATATCCACCTAGACTTCATGGAGTTTACATGGAAGGACTTCATCCTTCAAGACTTGGGCTTCTTGTAAAATACAACATGGAAGGTGGCCTCTCTGGGGACTCCCAATTCCAACAATTCTTACACCACACCGGGACCTACAGGCCATTGTCTCTGGCCCCTTCCATTGTCCTTCAGCCCCTTCATTACCTCTTCCTCCTCACCCCGTTTGATCCCACGGACCATCAGATGTTACACCTTCAGAGGCCTCGTCCTTCTCTCCCTTCATCAGGCTAAGCGGACAAACCCCTAAGCCTGGCTAAAACCCGCTCCCCACCTCTCCTGAGCTGCCTGCACCTGCACAGCTAGACACCACCGAGGAAAACAACCACGCCACCTGGTCTCCTTTAAAGCAGCGTTTTACAACCTTTTTTATCCCAAGGCACACTTGACCTTATAGTTAAATTTCCACGATACACTTAAATTATGTTGAGCAAAAAGAGTTAAAAAAAAAAAAAGGATATACTTACTGTGCTTTGAACTTCTTTAAAAAATAATTTACATAATAATCTTTATTTTTTGCAGCACACCTAAGAGCCTGTGCCGCGGCACACCAGTTGAAAATCACAGCTTTCAAGTCGTTCTCACGAACCCTGAGTGGGCCCTCCATGCTGCCTGGCAGCCTACTGTGTTTCCCTCATCAATTCGCTTTTCCAGGACAACTTCACATCTTCCCCTCACTCTTCTTTTCCTCTTCATACTCAGCTAATAACTTTGCTTCGTACTTCACTGAGAAAATTACAGCAATCAAAAAGAACTTGCACGAGTTTCTACCATCTCCCTGCATTGTGTCTTTGCGTTTACCTTTCCTGCTGTAGTGGATGGACCGTCCATTTTCCACGTAAAGCTACCCTTATACTTTGCACTAGATCCCATCCCCACACACAACTCAAGGACATTGTTTTGGAGTCATCAGTTTTCCTTCTCTACTAAATCAGTATACAAATACGACGCTGTCAGCCAAAGCTACAGACAACAATAGCAACAAAAAATTTCCTTGGATCCACTCCTAAAGCAGACCCTCCATTTCTATCCCCCTTACTGCAAACTTCTTAAAATGGTTGTCCTCGCTCTCTCCAATTCTTCCTGTCTATCTTAAATACATCACAAGTAGGCATTTGTTCCCTCCACAGCATCTAGCTCTATCTGGTATATTGCATATTTACTTGTGTATTTATTTACATTTGTGTCTCTTCACTAGTACCTAAATTGCATGAGAACTTGGACCGCTCTTCTCTCAGCATCTAGAACACCATCATGCTCATGGCAGATTCTTTCAAATATATATTGAATGACTGAATGAGTTTGGGATTTGAACCCCTGCAGTGTGACTCCAACGTCATTAAATAAGAACAATAGAAAAGGACCATCTTAACCACCAGGGAGTCTAAGAACTATTTGAGAATTTGAGGGGTTGGTGCTTTTACCTAATAAGGGCAGAGCTAGAAAAACAAAAGCTGTTTATCATTGCCCCATTTTGTAGGCTTAGAAACCCAAGTTACAAGTCGGTGTTACTGTGTGTGTGAGTGCTGCAAAACACCTCTGTATCTGAGAGGACCCGGCTTCACTGGACGTGTAACCACAGCCACAGATGAAGAGTCTTCTTTTTCAACTCACTGAATTCTACTCCAACTACTGTGTGCTCACCCCAGCTCCTGCCCCTGCCCTGAGGTGTTCTTTTTACCTGGGCACACTCTGCCTGTTCATGGGTAAATCTGTGCCTTTGCAGGGAGCACTGTCTCACACTGCATAACTGGTAAATGTGTCTGCAGCTCCAAGCACCACTATCATCAGAGCTGCCATCTGAGCACATACAGCAACACAGAATCAGACCAGTCCTTGGTCTATTGAAGAGAAGCATTTCAGGCCTACTCTCTCTTAAAAACAAAAAGCAAACCAAGAAAACTAACCCTTTTTTTTTTTTTTTTTTTTTTTGCATCCACCTAGACCAGGACTTGCATGAGAAAAACACTTCTTTCTGACTCCTGTAGTGATCAACTGATGCCTTGAAGCGGAAAACTTGATTGCCCTCAGCTCAGGCTGAGTCTCTGTTTTACAAATCACAAAATGACTCAACCTCTTTTTAAAAGCCAGCTGTGACTATTGACTCGGTGACCTCCTGTGGTGTTGAATTCAGTTTAAAAAAATAATAATGATAAAATAACAAAGGTTAGCAAACCTATTATGCTTCAATGCTCAAACCCTTTGGGCGCTGGAGGAAACAAAAGCAAGTCAGCCAGACCTGAGGAGGTGGGGATACATGTTTCTCCCCCTCCAGCAGCATCTCGGAACTTGTTCCACGCCAGCAGAGACTTCCCAGGATGGTTCCCCATCAGCAAGCGCATGCTGACATGCAGGCTGGTGAGCAGCCGCCGAAACTTATGGAGTGTGTCCTTCTTGCCTAGAACCGCACCGCCTGTCATCCCCTGTTGTCACACGATTCCCGCTCATTCGCCTGCTGCTCACACTGATCTAGGAGATGATCAAAGAAAAACTCTGCAGACTCGTCCCTGCCTGGACCCGGGCAGGGATCGGTCAAGGGTGTGTGTTAAATATTATTAGATTCTAATCCATTCTTTTCACCCAGCTCTCTCTCTCTCTCCCTCTCTCTCTCTCAAAAAATAAATAAATGAATTCTGGGTTGGCTGGAGATTTCAGCAATGTGACTGCTGTGCAGATGGATCCTGCTGAAGCTGGTGCTGGCTCTCTAGGGAGTAGCATGAAATGCTGGTTTTCAAAACCTGAGCAGTGTGTAAATGGCAGCTAAAAAGGAAATGCAGATTGGTGCTGAGCGTTAATTGTCTCTTCCTCTCTTCTTCACACACTTCAGAGACTGTGTGGTGGCAGAAGACAGGAAAGCAGGCCTGCCCCCTCGTGGGACGGGCTTTTTTTCCCCCCAAGCTGGACCGAGTGAATAACACCTAAAGTCCAAGTCAAAACATGGAATGAGGTTTTTTTCTTTATTCTTCTTCTTTTTTCAAGTTTTCATCTGATGAAAGTGAGGGAGGTGGCACCGAGCATGTAATGAAAGTAAGTCTGCCGAGAATGAGTCAATGAGATGTGACACAGAAAGGGGAAGCAGGATGTCTTTGTTTTGAAATGACAGGCGATAAACTATGGGGGTGCCTGGTGAGATTTTAGTCCATAACTAGGTAGCAACCTGTCAAAGGCAGGCCCCTTAAATGCATCACAAGAATTCACACTTGAGATGATTTCAATTCCAGCTCTGCGTGAGTGTGTGAGCGCATGCACATACGCATAGCAAAACCTAATTGAATAAGGAAAAACATCGCCATGTCCCGTTAAGGGTAGGATTGCAATCACACTGGAATGAGAGCTCTAATCCCCTCCACTGCCTTCCTTGCTTGGGCAGTGACCTGGTCAGGTTTATGACCACAGCCCAGGACATTTATTTTCATCCTTGAGGATTCATATTAGCTTTCCCCAAGATGTTAATCAAGCAGCATGCTGATGGATTGTCTTTTCTTTTTATCTTTTTGTCTAGATGAAGTGAGGTTATTTGAATGTGTGCAGATTTTAATAAGATGAGGGCAATAGAGAAGCAACTGGGAACACCGACTATCTGTTGACAAAGAACACAGAAGAATCTGGAACCTGTTTGCTTTTGGCTGGGTTTACCCGCCACCTCCAGAATATGGGGCCGGCGCCCTACTCCTTTGAGCCACAGGCGCTGCCCTGGAACCTCTTTCATCATGAAATTCTTGTGCCCCACCTGAGTCCTTGTGCCCTATGCCTGCTCATGCACACGTTCCTGCACACATTTATGAAAAAGTTTCAACTCCCTGCTGTTGTCACCACAGTGCACACTCCATTCGAGCTTGACAGACAAAAGATAAGCGATTGTAACAAAAACAAGGTATTGTCTGGAACCATTCTCTCCCTCATGGCCAGGAGTGTGATGATGAGCTGGTCCTCACCCCTGTACTTCAGAGGCATGGCCAAGAAGAGTGTAGAGGACACTTTCCAAAAAAACTGCTTCCAGCTGCTGAGGTGGGAAGAAACCCACACTGCTTAAAAGACCTTCCCTGACTAGAAATGGAGAAATGGGGTTCAGGGGTGGGACACAGCAGTGGGAAGCCACGCCTCTCTCCCTGGAATTGCCTTCTGACTCTAAGTCTGGTCACTTACCTGAACACCTTCTGGTGAAAGTTCTATCTCCCAAAGTTTTCCTTCCCAAAAGGGTGGCGGCCCCACATGCAACTCCTCTTGACAGAGCCACCATGGAAGAACCACTGATAAAAGGGGGGTGTGGTGGTTGCTACTGAAGGCAAGGAGGTAGGCCAGTGGGCTTTAGGGCACAACTCAGTCTCCCCAGGCCTGTGTGCAGGGGAGTCTGTCCCCTGAGGGGAAGCTGCAGAATAGGTGTTTATGGGCTTATACCAGATTTCCCGAGAGGTAGAATGGCATGGGACTGACATCTTATTTTGTGTCAACTCTAACTTGATTGCAGTGGTGTGCTATGTGTAAGCTGACCAAAGCCTTGAGCAAGATCTCAAAGCTGCTTACACGTGGCTCACTGCCTGCTGAATGCAGACAGAGCTGCTGTCACACAGACTTGCCTATGATCAGTGACAGCTGGCAAACTTGTCCAAGTGGCTCACACGTAGACTGGTTCAGACTGACCATGGCAAGTGTATTTCTGTTTGCATTGCTATAAAGGAAATATCTAAGGCCAGGTAACTTATAAAGGAAAGAGATTTATTTGGCATCACAGTTGGGCAGGCTATACAAAAAATAAGGTGCTGGCATTTGCTTCTGGTGAGGGCCTGTGGAAACTTCCACTCCTGGAGGAAGAGGAAGGGAAGCTGGCATCACACGGTGAAGGCAGAAGCAAGCAAGAGAGGAAGAGGGGCTGCGAGTCTCTTTTGAACAACCAGTTCTCTCCTGAACTAAGAGAATGGGAACTTACTGGTTATTGAGAGAAAGGCACCAACCAGTACATGAGGGATCCATCCAGCCCCATGACCTGAACACCTTATACCAGGTCCCACTTCCAGCATCAGGGATCAAGTTTCCACACGGGATTTGGGGAGGATAAATATCCAAACTATATCAGCAACCGAAAGGGACAACACAGTCAGTGCTGCTCACCTGCGAGTGATCCAGGTGGAACCATCTTAAACCAGTTATCCAAATCCACAGGATGGAAATCAGAACAAGGTTACTTGGCAGGCAGGACAGGGTTGGGGGGCAGTTGATTGAGAAGGGACATGAAGTGATGGAAATGTCCTACATCTTGATTGGATCTGTGCTACATAACTGTCTGCATTTGTTGAAACTGACCAACATTTCACTGTATGTCAGTCAATAAACTTTCATTATTAAAAAGTTATGTGATATCTCATACAGGAAGCCATGAGATGGGCAATTCTGACACTCCTCACCTCCAGCTACTTACCCTTCTGGTACCAACTGGAAAAGGGCAGCCTAGAAGTTCCAACCCTGGCCCCCCTCACCCCACTATGAGATGGCAGATCAGACCCAGGACTTGGAATCCAAAGCCTGGATCTGAAGCCTGGCATGCTGCTCAGGCCTGTGGCTTTAAGAAAGTTCCTTGAATTCTCTGAGGCTCTGTTTCTTCATCTGTAAAATGAAAGGTAATGATCCCTGCCTACCCTATAAGACTACTATAAGAAAAATAATGTTTTTAGAACTGGAAGAGCTACAAAAATACAGATTATTTACCTTCACTTTTTTTTTTGCAGTTTTGGCCAGGGCCAGGCTTGAACCCACCACCCCTGTATATGGGGCCGGCGCCCTACTCCTTGAACTACAGGCACCACCCCAGATTATTTACCTTTTAAAAAAAATCATCACTGTTTAGACACATGCCTAAAGTGGACAAGCTCCTTGATATCATGCTAAAATTCCAGTTGGAAAATCCGCTATGAAAACCTCTATAAACAAGATATTACTAAATAGCCATAAGTAGTGGTATGAATTTTATTCCACAGCACCAAAGTGTGAAATAATGTTATGATTCCTTGTTTCTTTAATTTATAATCTCTCTACATCTCCACTGGTCTGAAAGGGAGGCAGTTTGCAGGTGTCCCACTCAACTCCAAGCACAGACATTATCATCTGGCCCTTCATAGTAATCGTAATCTATGGGACTAGAATATATAAGTTCATTATTTTCCCCCTGCCATCCCTGAGATGGGGATAGTAAAGCTAATGAGTGGTGAAGACATGTGTATAAACACAACATATATAAACATTCACATATATACACATAATGTGTAAACATAACATTAGCAATGTCTCCTTCAGAATCTAGAGCCCTCTCACCCATAACTTATAGTACAACTGATTGGGGGGAGGCTTAATGGACATGGCTCATTTCATGAAACTTGTGAGGAGGGGAGAAAAACACTCTCTGTACTTGTAGACAAAGAGATGCTCTCAGGTTGAGTGAGATGAGCGGGCTCAAAACATGACATGAAGAAGTCCTAAAACAACTTGAATCGAGAGCTGTGTTCAATCACTAGAACAGGTGCCAATGCGGAGAAAGAAGTAGAACACCTACCTTTTGTTGAAAGATAATTGCCAACAAAATTTTTCAAGAATGAATGGGCTTTTTGCAAGGATGATCGAAGTTCTTCAATACTGGAGATTTCAAGGGGACTATGCTAAGATAATATAGATGTTGGACTAAAGGTCTTCAATGTTCATTGTTTATCATTCTGATACTGATGAAGAGAATTAGTTTTCCAGATATTCTTTCTTTGGGATTATCAAGTGTGTGTTAGAGTAAATTGTCCCCAAGAGAAAGAAACAAAAGTACAGAGCTGACTCACAAGGAGCCAGAAAATAGAGGAAGTTAGACTCTCCTGGATGGGACCAGTTGCCCCATGGAGGGGGGTTGTCTGGCCACCGTAGGCACAGTACCTTAAGAGGCTGTGGCCACATTATGCCGAGGATGAGCTGCTGTCATAATCCAAAGAGTCCACGGTGGGGATCTGAAGAACAGCAACAGGAAACTCTGGAATCAGAAAAGGTCCACCCCTGACCTGAAACTCAAGGTAGTGACACAGTTAGAGGCAGGAGTAGGCGCGCTAATAAGAAACCCAAGCAGCAGTCATTCACTGTTTAGATTCTGTCTTCGAGAGTCTATAAAAGTTATGGTCACTCTCTTCAGAAAAAGGCACGTTTGCATAAACACACAGCATCATGGTTATAATTTTAAAGGCTTCTTCAAAACCCCTGTAATCCGTCCAGGGACTACAGGTTGAGAATACCAGGCACCGTGGATACTTGTTACGGATGGTGACAATGACAGATTGGCTTTTTCATATGAATGTATCTTTCTAAAGAATGACCAGCTCTGATAAATAAATACTGTGGCTTTAATTAGAAAATTCTAGGGGGGAGGAGCCAAGATGGCGATCTGTAGCCAGCTTTCCGCAGAGGTTCCCATCCAAAAGGAGCGTTAAAGGACAGAAACTCAGCAAGAAAGCCGATGGTTTGGATCTGAGCCAAAAGAGAAGGTCGAAGAGCGCACATCA
>CAUYRH010162717.1:0-34571 GCA_963574655.1 Perodicticus potto | reverse complement strand
CACGCTTATGGTGCATCTTAGAAGGGTACAGGTGAAACTTACTAAATGTAGAATATAAATGTCTGCACACAATAACGAAGAAAATGCCATGAAAGCTATGTCAACCAGTTCAATGAAAATATTTCAAATTGTATATAAAACAAGCACATTGTACCCCATGATTTCATTTATGTTCACAACCATGATTTAATAAAAAAAAAATTTCATTATTATCAATATAATCTGATATTTTATGCTTCCTGAAATTGCATCCAAATATATTAAGGTATTAAAAATAAAAAAGATTAAAAAAATAAAGTTATCAATTTTAGTTCCTTAGTAGTGAAAGAAACAATAGGGAAAACTGGATACGGGAGTGCTATAATATTTTAACAATGTTTCCATAAATCAAAAATCATTTAAAAATAAAATGTTTATTTTAAAAAATATACATGACCCTAATAGTTGGAGACAAGAGATAAAGGACCAAGAAATACTTAAAGTTTCCAGCTCTATCAAGGATCAGAAAACTTTGCTCAGGAATGGAGGGCTGGCTCTTTATCAACAAAAACCCAAAGACTCATCATGCTTCTGGTTTGTTCCCCTGACTGCTTCAGTTTCTGCTTGCTGCTCATCCATGAAATCAGATTATTTAATTGACTAGTCAAGCCCTGCCTCCAAATCTTGAGGGATCAGATTGGCTGTTTTTGACACCTTTACAAATGAAAAGAAAAGATCTCATTAAGGGTCCTTTCCAATGCAAAGGTAAAACAAAAGGATTCAATTCAAAATCATTCAAAGGTTTCTTTAAAAAAAATTTTTTTTTGGCAAGGAGCAGTGGCTCACTCCTGTCACCTTAGAACTCTGAGTGGCCAAGTGGGTGGTGGGTGGATCTCTTGAGTTGGAGACCAGCCTGAGTAAGAGTAAGACCCCCATCTCTAAAACTAGCTGGGTGTTGAGGTGGGCACCTGTAGTCCCAGCTACTTGGGAGGCTCAGGCAAGAGGATTGTTTGAGCCCAAGAGTTTGAGGTTGCTGTGAGCTATGATGCCAAAGCACTCAAGCCCAGGGCAACTAAGTGAGATTCTGTCTCAAACACAACTACAACAACAATATTTTGAATCCGTTACCAGGGTAGTGAAGAATTGGCTTTTAAAAATACAAAGTGAAGGGCAGCGCCTGTGGCTCAAAGGAGTAGGGTGCCGGCCCCATATACCAGAGGTGGTGGGTTCAAACCCAGCCATGGCCAAAAACTGCAAAAGAAAAGAAAAAAGAAAAAATACAAAGTGAAGCCAGGTCTGGTGGCTCATGCCTATAATCCTACCACTCTGGGAGACCAACCTTAGAAGTTTCAGACTAGCGTGAGTAAGAGCAAGACACAATCTCTACTAAAAATTTAAAAATTAACTTGACATTATGGTGAACACCTAAAATCCCAGCTACTCAGGAGGCTAAGGCAGGAAGATTGCTTGAGCCAGGAGTTTGATGTTGCTCTGAGCTAGGCTGAGGCCACAGCACTGTAGATTGGCTAACAGAGTGAGCCTCTGTCTCAAACAAACAAACAAACAAACAAATGTTCAAAGTGACTTTGAACATTTTTTAATTTCTTTCTGGGAAATGTTCAGTGCATAAGTCACAGGTAAAAAGCAGTGAGTTATTAGTGATTCTGACCAGCATTACACTGATAAAGTAATTTCATGCCTGATACTGTTTCCACCTACCAAAAGAATTAACTAGTTTGCTGTCACTTACAGTACTTTAGAAGGAACTTTTACTTGGAGGGGAGGCAGTGGCACTAAAATGTTGCGTTAACATTTTGGCATTTACAGCTGCAGTTGTATCCATGACTTCCACAATCATCTGAAGCATCTCTTTCCTACATCACAGCTAATAAACGCTTTAAAAGCCCTGTACTATGCTGGGCAGGGTTAGTCTTTGCGTAAAAACAATTTATTCCTAGAAGAGATAATTCACACTATTAACTGTACCAAAATACAGACAAGTATTTCAAGAATAAAGAAAAAAATTACGTGACTATAATTGCCCCAACATAATTACTGTATGCTTTGATTTAGTAGATGAGACTCAAAACTCTCTGCCTTCAATTATATTATGCTGGCAAGAAAGTTTCACTGACCTGGTTTTTCTTTATGTTTTCTTCTCCCTTTTTGGGGGGGAAGAGGGTACAGAGTCTCACTGTGTTACCTCAGACAGAGTGCCCTGGCATCATCATAGTTCACAGCAATCTCAAACTTCTGGGCTCAAATGATCCTCTCGTGCCCAAATAGTTTTTCTGTTTTTAGTAGAGATGAGGGGTCATTCTTGCTTGGGCTGGTCCTGAACTCCTGAGCTCAAGCAATCCACCCACCTCAGCCTCCCAGAGTGCTAAGATCAGAGGCGTGAGCCCCTGGGCCTGGCCTCACACAGTTTTTCTGAGAGATAAAACTCAGAAAGATAAAACTCCCACTTTAGTTTTTTCTTTTATTCTTCTTTTTCTGTTCCACAACTCTCTTTCCTTCTATTTGATGTTGAAAAGGAGAGCTGAGGGACAACTAACCCAGGGGTTACCAGGCTCAGGGCAGAGAACACTAACTGATTCTAACACCAGACTATAGAGCCAGGCTTGGTTTCACAATTCTCCCAAACACAGGGCGCTCACAGAGCACTGGCAATCAGTGGCACTATAGGAAAAACCTACGTCCAGACCTGAAAAGCCAAAAACCTCAATTTATAAAGGAAGACAGGTGTGTGTGTGTGTGTGTGTGTGTAAATGACCACCAGTTAATGTCCCCACAAGAACTAAAGAAGCCAGCTCGCCAGTTCTTCTCAGCCTGTGCTTCTCCTTCAGCAGAAAGTCTCCTTCGTTCTCATAGTGATGTTTGTATCAACAGTTTGCTTCTCCTTTGTTATCAAAGGAAAAGATCACTAACATTTTAGCATAGACCTAACATCAATATGCCTCCCATAATTACCTTATTTCATGAAGTCAGACATCATTGATTATAAGACTCATCACAGTTTTCAGTGATATTCAAATAGAAGGGAAAAAATGCCAACAACAATTTTCGAACATTACTAAATGAAAATTACATGCTGATTTCAAAGATGTTAAAATGTGAAGAAAAAAAATCTAAGCATCGATGTAATCTGCTAAATTGTCTAATCCTCAAGGGAAGCCTACAACACCACAAGCATCACTTCAGTATTTCCTAGATGATGGAAATCTCAGCCCCTGGGAGTACAAAGAACATTCATGCTCTCCCTGGCCTCTAAGAACCTGATACTTTTCCTACAGGCCCTCATAGTTGATTTCTTATTTCCAGCCATTATAAAGTAGAATCCAAAAACTAACCCTGCATCTGGAGAAAAACAGATGAGGACAACAGCTTCACAGAAACACACGGAATAAGCCAATAATTGATTTTCATTCTCTAAAAAAGTGTGGGTGCTTAGTATGTGCCACCAGGCCCTGTGTTACACCAGAAAAGATAGTCAATAGACAAACAAAATCTCTGCCTTGGTGTCCAGTAACAGAGTCCAAAACAACAAACAAGTTAATAGCAGTAATACAAGTAAGCCAAGAGTCCTCTGGAGAGCGCACACTTAAGAATCAACACGTTATTTTATGATCTAGACTAGAGAGAAGGAGTCAGCTATGAAAAGAAGAAAGCAGAGGGAACCACGCCCACAGGACCAAAAGTGTGGGCAACAGGCATGAGGGAATGACCCTCCCATGCTACCCTGTGACCCTTGCCAAAATGGTCAAGTCTCACATGGAGACCATTGCAGGCTTGTGTCCAACCTAGGCATCTTCAACTGCCTCTAGGACCTGAGTTGTGCCCATTCAGGATACTCTGGCAATGATCAGCTCTCCTGGCTCCTCTTCAATAATCCTAGGGTCAGAGCCACTATCTATTACAGTCCTCTTTTGTTTTGAGAGTCATGTAAGAGAAAAAAAAATATCAATAATCTTTGCTGCAGGACAAGTGTCTACAATCTTCTTTTCTATTTCCACAGTGAAGATGAAAAGGAAACCTAACAGGAATTATCTGAGTGTAGACCATCAGAGTTCTCTGAGTGTAGATTAATGCCACTTACCTCAGCCTCCTTGGCCATGTCCCTTTAATATTGCTCAATAGATAACATTTGGGAAAAGCTTCCTTGTCTCTCAGAGACATTATTTTCAGTTATAAGCTACGAGGACGTCCCCTCTAGTCATCAAATTTAATGGGATGATTATTAAAGCGAATTTGCCAAAATTAATGCCCACTTTCAACTTAAGAGCCTGAGCGACAAATTTCTCCTCATTTTGGCTGGTGGGGAATAGGCCAAGGACAAAATTTGAATAAAGTTAAGGGGATATCTAACACTGTTGAATTATTTAATATAATATAGTAAGACAAAAGTAGTGATGTATTTATCTAACCCAAGATACGATTACACTCAAAGAACTTCTACTATACAGAGGCTGCTTTGTAATGGGGGTGGGAGAAAAGGATATACTAAGTTTTAAGCTATAATAATAATTAACAGCCTTAATAATAATGCAATTAGCCAATATTTACTGAGCACTTACCAGCTAGGCTTCTGCATTTTATCATTTAACCTCAAAGTACTGTGAAGACTTTGAACGGATCAAAAAAGCTAAGATTTAGTGAGGTCACATCTTCTCAACCGTCATAGCCTGTGCTCCTAAACTCTATATACAATGAAGAAATGCAGCACAGTAACCAAACATGACTAAGGGATTCAGATCATGGAGAACAAAATCCCTGCCGACTACTTAGTAGTTGCGCGACTTTAAGGAAGCAATTTAACTACTGTAAAGCCTCACTTCCCCCATCTGTAAAATGGGATAATCATATGGGTCAACATACAGGGCTGGCTAAGGATTAAATGTGACACTTGGCACAGAGTCAGGACTAAACTAAGTATGCCGTGAACACTGGTCATTAACACTGCTTCTCCTGGGCTGCTACTAACAGTGTTGTCACGTTCCTAGTTGACTTTACAACACCTACAACATCCTGATTACTTATTTTAACCATTCATAATTTGACCAAAAGTTCAGATGTCATCATCAATATAATATGTGCATGAACCAAGGCAGGAGGACAACTTGAGGCTAGAAGTTGAAGACCAGCCTAAGGAAGAGGGAGACCCTATTTCTACAAACAAGTAGAAAAATTAGTCAAGCATGGTGGTGTGTGCCTAGAGGCCCAGCTTCTCCGGAGGCTGAAAACAGGAGGCCTGATTGAGCGCAGACATCTATAATTTGAAGTTACAGTGAGATATAATGATTAATGCCACTGCACTCTAGGTGGGGTGACAAACCAAGACCCTGTTTAAAAATGTGTGTGTGATATGAACCACAAATTAGAGTATAAAACATGCTGGATTCCTTTCTCATTCCCACAAGGAAGCCTAAGTCTATTGCCAGGTAAGTTCCCATAGTTGAAACCAATTCAGAGAATAAAAACACCAGCTTTTAGATATATTCCAGACTCAACAAAAATCTTCATTATAACCTGATGAATTTACTCATTTTTCAAAGTACACAACCTGTAGAGTATGGTTAAAATGCATAAGGGAATGTTTCATGTTTTAAAGATGTTTGCATATTCAACTCGTAAGCAGCAATCTGCTCTGGTGTAAGCAAAGCATGCTATCACTGATGTCTTATATTTCAATTTTCTTTGCACCAAAACAACAAAATATTGAAACAGTTAACATCTGCTCGAAGACCTAAGAGATGAAAGACTTCGGGAGGCATGGGCGAAGTGTTGACTACAGAAAAAGTCAAATTACACAGGGGCCAGATTTTTTAAAGCCTGACCTATTGTGTCAGAAAAGGAGAGCCAAATGCCAGAAAATGTATGGAGGGAAAACTGAAACCGTAAACAATCTGAGAATATTTAAAAGAGCAGATGGCAAAAGAAAAATAAAGACAAGGAGAATTTTAAAAATAATAGTAATTCTAACATATCCTTTAACCAAAAAAAAAAAAAAAAAAAAATGCCCCCAAACACCAAGTCCATAATAAATTCTATCCTGATTTTTAAAAAGTAAAATGGGGTAGGGGTAAGAAATAGGGCAAAGTAGTAGAAAGAACAGGATTTAGATGAAAGCACTCATGCAAAAGGATCTTCTGTGCGCAGACACGAAGGCAGCTGGGCAGACTCAACACAAAAGGAAGCCTCCAGCACTAAGCAGATACACCAAGTCTGTGACATTAGCCACTTCCAAGGATGTCACCGCCCCTCCAGCAAAATCAGTTTGCTCCAACAAAATATCTGGCGGAAATAACTTCAACATGCCGTGGAAAAACATCAGTTTAGCTATAATTGAATAATCAAAAAGATGTTTATTTCTGTATGGCAGGGAGAAACAGAGAACAGATGATTCTCACAGTTTCTTTTTCACAACCTAGCCAAACTTGGAACTAATTTCGGTTCTTTTAGCTAAAAGGAAACTGGCAAGTGGTAGTGGCAGTGGCCAGAGAAAAGACAAGCAGACAACATCCATAATGCTGTCCTGTATCTGGACTCCTGTCAATTTGAAGGTGAAGGCCTCAGGCTGGTAACAGTAATCTGCTGCTGCTTTTACTTTTTAAATCAGGTGGTTTAAAAAGTAAAAAAGTGGTTTTTGTGCTCCTTTCCTGAGGTGTATAATGTGTATATCTTTTGATAAAAAGAGATATAAATCTAGATCAAGTAGATTAACAACAACAACAACAAAAATTGCCTTGAGTTAAATAATTTAAAAGCCTAACATACAAGGCTTCAGGTACAGCTAGTTCAGGTATCATCACAGTTCTGACTGTCTTTCTCCTTCTCATGCCAACAAATTACTTTCACAAAGCCAAAACTTTAGCATACTGTCCTTCCCAAAAGAAAATAAATTCTCTGTGAGGAACTCAGAGAAGACACCAGTCTGAACTCCACCACTGTCGCTGGATACTCCAGAGAGCCTAGGTGACATGCCCCTTCGTGTGAAAGAGACCAGCTGGGTAAGTGGTCAACTGTTCTGATCACTGTGGTGGACTCAATATCAAAGTAAAGCCATAAAGTCTTGTATGTTAAGGAAAGGGAAGAGCTCAGAACTCACATCCTTGTAAGAGCCTCTTTTGGGGACCAACTGTAGCACTTCAGACCTCCCTTCTTCCCTGCTTCCCCCAAAACTCTAAACTCTCAGGTAGTAGTAACCCAAGCAGAAAGATGAGTTCTAACAACTGAGGCTTTCCAGTGTCTAAAACTAAAGATCCACTTATTATTCATGAAGATGTATTAAATATGTACTTTTCTGCCTTCTTCTTGTCTGCAAATCATTAACAAAGTCCAAAAAGTGAGATGAGCTTAAAATAAATTCATTAATAAATAATATGTCTGGAAACAAGAAGAGTGCCTTAAAGTCCCAACTAGCACAGAGACATGTAGTTTGTAGAATAGTCATTAAGTATAATAAATAAAATGTATTAGAAATATAGCAATTCTGGGCACCAGAAACTATTACAAATATCTGCCCAGCCCTTGCCTCAAAAATGTTATCTAAGTAACAGGAACATTTTCATCCCTAAGATCACTTGGGATGTTGAATCAAAGGCTGAAACAACATGTCTCAAAGAACTCATCTTTGCAACAGAAAACAGTTTCCCTGTCTCTGTGTGAGCAAACCTGAATTATGAATGTAAGAAATAGTACATTGAAAGTATCCAAAGTAAATGTTAACTTTGATTTTCCTGCCCATGGAGAAATGATAGTTTCTGGCTTCCCGAAACAGTACTCAAACCTTGACTGAGATCTAATGGCTCAGGATCCGTTATAAACAAATACACGTAAAGAAGTCAAGTCAAATATTACAAATTACAGCGTATTTCTTCTCTGTTTCATCAATAATTTAGCAGCATGGCAACCAGCGATTGGGCTATTGTTTTAAAACCAATGACTGATGTCTTAACATAGTAAGAGAGAAAAAGAGCTGTTAATTTATACCAAGAATTTCCTTCCTAACGTAAAACAGGAAAAAAAAAAAAAAGAAAAAAACCTAGATTTTATCCTGAATCACTGTTTCTTTTTTCTTTTTTTGAGACAGAGCCTCAAGCTGTGACCCTGGATAGAGTGCCGTGGCATCACAGCTCACAGCAACCTCCAATTCCTGGGTTCAAGCGAGTCTCCTGCCTCCAACTTCCAAGTAGCTGGGACGACACATGCCCACCACAACACCTGGCTATTTTTTGTTGCAGCCGTCATTGTTGTTTGGCGGGCCCGGACTGGATTCGAACCCGCCAGCTCAGGTGTAGTGGCTGGTGCCTTAGCTGCTTGAGCCACAGGCACCGAGCCTGAATCACTGTTTCTTATAAAAACAAAAAGAAAAAAGATTGTACATGCAGCTTATCTTTTTGATATTCAAAGTATTATCAACAAATCAATCATCGTACTTACCTATGTCAGAGATGAATGACTTATTAGACATATTTTCCTACAGAAAATAATTAAATCACAATATGAATAATTGAATTTCAGGAAAATATTATCTCTCAAAAAATTAAAAAAAAAAACCCACAAAAAAAGCCAAAGAATTTTAGAGATGAAAGGGATTCTGAGACTGAAAAGTCACCTCACGACGCCTCAGTGAGGCTATTTGTGAAGCCAAGGGCAAAGTAAATAACTATGAAGGTTCTGCTCCAGTGCATCATTGTGTATATAGGTAGGGAAAGTATATGTTTATACCCTACATATAAACTTAGCCTACAAAGCAAAAGAATATTTTATCCATAAAGGTCAGTTAAATATCAGCAGCAACTTTGTTCTCCATGGTGGCTCTTATTCCACCTCTAAAAGCTCTATTAAATTCAATATTGATGTTTGTAGTAAAACAGTACATGGTCTGAGTTTTGTCATCACATTTGATTTTAATCCAAACCACTGGACTAAAACACTTTCTGTTCAACTGCAAGTCTATAATAAACAGGTGAAGATAGTTAGGAAGATAGGGGAGCTCTCATTTGTACCCTGTGTTTGAGGAGGGACCAAAAGGTGGGAAGAAAAGAAGATAGCAACCTCAATGATCCACCACCACAGCAAGTCAGCAACATTAGGAGACTGGGAACAAGGACTTTCTACATTGACAAAACAGTCAATCTTCAGGGTTCTCCTTGTGCAGGTGTCAGATGGGGAGAAGGCAGCCACCCTGTGGACTCCACTGCCCATGATACAGTTAAGTGATCACATCAGTCTGCCCACTGAGCCCAGGTGTAGCCTGTAAACTCTTCACAACTCATGAGAGACACAACCCACTGGCTACCTGACCCTGATGGTACCAGTAAATAGCTCCTGAAAATGAAGTCCTAAATAATTTAATTACAGGATCTCAACTAGAGCAGAGATACCAGTTGTGGAAATTCATTCCATGCACAAAATTCACTCTGCTCTGAGGACTAAGTTTTAGGCATTACCTTTATGTCACCTTACCTATACTGGACGCCTACAATAACCGCCAAACCATTTGAAACAAGGTACCTCCGAAGTAGCACGTTATCATTTATCTGTGAATAAACTTCCATTACCATCACCTAAAAAACACTTAGGATTTCTGAACTCTTCACCCTTTTCAGATAAAATACTTATTTAAATATGTATGTGGTAATCTTCCCATGTACCAGGTCATGGAAAGAAAATACCCTACCCATACAAAGTAGTGAATGCAAAGAACTGAGAGGTCTTCTGAAGAAGGAGGATGTTATTATTTCTGCCCTGCTCATTGTTCCAGTAACATCTTATGCTGCACTAATTGTACCAATGATAGCACTTTATTTATACTTACCCATTTATGTGCTGGTCTGTCCAACTAATAGAAGGTTCTGTAGGGGCAGAGAATATGCTTTAATCATCTTTGTATTGTAAGAAACTATCATACCGGTATTCAGTAATGCCCATTATATTAAATGTAATACAAAAGTACTGTAAGACAAAACACCTAAATATGAGAAAGACATACAAAATAACAAAGAATGGCAACAATGATGAAGTCTCAAAGTGAGAATTTGGAGATAGGAATCAATCTTGGCAAGAAAAGCCTTCATCTAGAAAAGGGGTCATATCCAGACCTCTGTCTGGTTTTTTTAAATGAAGTTTTATTGGTACATGGTCCTGCCCAATCATTTAGGGATTGTCTAAGGCTGTTTTAATGTGGCAGGAGGAGCTGCAACAAAGACTATATGGCTCACAAAGCCAAAGATATTAACCATGTGGCCTTTCACAGAAAAGTTTGCAATCTGTGGTCCAGAGCAAACCATCTAACCATAGCTAGAATTCCAGTGATCTGTGACTTGCAATGAAAAAGAAATCAAACTTTATTTTCAGCAGTTTCAAATGGGTTGTTGAATTTTATCATTTAGCATTTCCTTCAATTTGCAAATGTAAGAAAACCCACAGTACATTCCGCAGTACTTGAGAATTTGTCATCATCAGAAATCACTCACAGCACAGTTTGCTGCAGGTATCTGTAAATGTCATGTGCACTCATGACAACTTTAATATTATGATAGTTATTAGATCTGCTACAAGACCTTGTGATGTGTTAACAGAATGTTCATGTTTTGCCAATCTCAAATTTTAGTATTTTGAACATTAACTCAGTATAATTAAGTTCCCTTTGTAACTGTATGCTCTCTGGTTGGTATAGTTAAGAAACATTCATTATACATCTAGTAGGTCTAGGTCTAGGTCTACATCAGTAGGTCCAGGCACCTGAACTGAATACCAAGGAATGACGTGGAAATTACTTAAAAACCCTGAGCAATGCACACTGATGCCACAAACAACACACTGAACCATGAGAATAAAGCACTATTAAAATGAGAAAGGGAAAAACATTGGACACCATGGTCCATTTTGAGGTCAGAGCCAAGAAGTAGGCAGCAGGAGGCTCTCAAACTGGCCAGGTACTACCTGGGAAACTTTGAGAAAAGTAAAAAATCTTGCTGAACTAGATGCAGTGGTTCACACCTGTAATCCTAGCACTCTGGGAATCCTAGAAGGGAGGATCCCTTAAGCTCAGGAGCTTGAGACCAGCCTGACCAAGAGCATGACCTTATATCTACTAAAAATAGAAAAACTAGCCAGGTATGGCAGTGTGCGCCTCTAGGCCCAGCTACTTGGGAGGCTGAGACAATAGAATTACTTGAGCCCAAGAGTTTGAGGTTGTTGTGAGCTGTGATGATGCCATGACACTCTACCCAGGGCAACAGAGTGAGACTATCTCAAAAAAAAAAAAACCAAGAAAGAAATAAAGGATCTGTAGAAATATCCAAACTTACAATTAGTAATCTCCCTAACATCAGGAGCTATCTTCAAGAAAAAACTACACGAGTGGAGACAATATCCTTGGGGGAATAAATGGCCTAATTTCAAGACTTTTAACAGGACTCTACTGGGTACCAAGGGATATCACTAAAGCTATGGTGGCCACAAATGCCTACCTAAGAAGGTAATTCTCATAATAAACAGAAACTACTTCACAGTCCATCAAGTCAATAAATTGGCCTTTTAAGAAGTTTCTAAGAGCAAATTGACTTTAACAACTCCATAGGAACCATTGTGATATAATTGTGTCCATCATACCAAAATTAAGGGCTTCTAATAAGGAATGAACATTAAGGTCTGGGGCCAGTGATCAAGCATTTATGAGCTTCCCAAAAGGACCTAATAAAGCAGACTATAGTGATTCAGAAACAATCTGTGCTGCCCTGAGTTACTATGGGGCTCTTTACTTCACAGATCACTGAAAAATGGAACAGTAATGACACCTCTCGGAATCTTCACACTTTCAAACACCAATGAGATAATCCATCCACTAAAACTAAGCACAGCCAAGTTTTTCAAACAGAGACAATGTGATTCTACCAAAATTGCCTTAGGTCCGTGCAGGAACGAGGCAGAAAGAGACTGACAGCATAAATTATACATGGAGTTTTTCTTGTTTGTTGATCCTCTCCAAAGTAATTTTCCTTCATTTTAATAACTAACAGAAAATACAAGCACCTTAAAAGGCTACTAGGAAATAATAGTCACCATAATTCCGCCTTTATCAATCACCTATATGGGGGCAGGGGTTATAAGATGGATGGAGTTTAAAGTTCAACTCAAAAAGGTTTTTGTTTTGTAGGTTAAAGAACTCTTTTGTTCTCTTTTCACACAAATGATCCAGATTTGGGGAAAATATTCAGCCTATGTTAGAAATGCTTTTGCCCTTTAGGGATAGATGTTAAAAAAGCAGAAGTGTGCTTTACTTAAACACACCGCCAGTGAAACGTGAAAGATAATGGTGGTAATTCAGAACGAATTCAGGTTTCTCCTTGTCTTCTAAGTGGTTACAGCGTGTACGTTTTTTCTATTCCCAGGGGGACATTTGAAAGACACAATGCTAATCTTCCTCAGATTTAGCATATTCTAAATCTACACAATCTAATCAGAGAATAATCATTTAAAAATGTATTAGTTCTAAAACATGATAGACATATGTCATTTCTGGTGTTTTAAAAAAATAATCAGGAGACATGCATATAAAAATAGAAGAAACAGAAAGGTGAAAGTAGGCCTTTTCTCCAAAAATCATACTCCTGCCTGTTTCTGACACTATCAGTGACACACACCCAGCTTTGAGGTGAGTTTTGTTCCTCTTTTCGAATTCTTCTTTACCTTCACATTTCAAGCACCTTTGTAGTTCCCACAATAATAATGATAACCAGCCCAGTTATTTACATATTTTTCTCAAAGCCCTCTAATGACAAAGGACCCTTACTGCAGACCAGCTGATAATGAAATACTACACAAGGCTGAAGGCATCAGGTCAACCCACAGCCAAATACTGTACTAAATTAGGCTTGGTCTGATCATGTGCATCATGAAGTTAGCCCAAGACACAATCTATGTTCCTTCCTCACATTAAAAGCTAGGAACAGTCAAAAAAGAAAGAAAAATAAGTAAATAAATAAAAATTTCAGAAATGAAAATCAAGTGCCAATTGCCCAAGGCAAATCTTCCTCTTTAATTTCTGAACCAGCCTAAACCAGTAATTCTGCCACCACCTACTCCACCCCCCCTCAGATTTCTCACACACACACACATGTACACATATATTCACTTCACAGTGAATGTTAAGAAAAAAGCTAAGGGCACTTATGATTTCGGACACCTACGCATGATTTTCATCTAAGGTGGTTTGCATTTTTTTTTTTTTTTTTTTTTTTTTGGATACAGAGTCTCACTTTGTTGCCCTCAGTAGAACGCTGTGGCATCACAGCTCAGCAACCTCAAACTCTTGGGCTCAAAGGATTCTCTTGCCTGTGCCTCCCAAGTAGCTGGAACTACAGGCACCTACCACAATACCTGCCTATTTTTAGAGATGAGGTCTCGCTCTAGCTCAGGCTGGTCTTGAACCTGTGAGCTCAAGCAGTCCACTCACCTCGGCCTCCCAGAGTGCTAGAACTACAGGTGTGAGCCACCGCATCTGGCCATTTTTAAGTCTCACCAGTGGTAGTCATATTGTTTAGAAAGAGGTCTACATAGAAAAAGTGTAATAGCCACCACTGGGAAGAAGCGGTGGAAGAAATATGAGAGAGACAGAGAGAGAAAATGAGAATATAAGGCAGGTTGTTCATTAGAGTATTATTATCATGACCTACATGTGTCGTCTCTTACATGAATTCTCATGAATTCTCTATTGTTGTCCACGTATATCTAAAGACTGCAATGTATTCTAAGATGATTTATCACTATGAATACCGTGATGCTTTCCATATCACATGTAATGTTTTATATTTTTAATTTTATTTTCTTCCTAAACAATAACTGTTTGTCAAGGGGAAACTGAAGCCAGATCTACACCAGCAAAATAAAGCAAGACTGATAGAAATTATAAAACTAATTTAACACCAAAAAAATCTGCTTTTACCCAAAACATGCAGCTGATGAAGATCTAAGGATTTGGGAAGGGCTTTAATTAGCCTGAATTATCTGGATAATTACATTGATTTTTTTTCTAAAGTCAATTTGTTCTTAATTGGTGAAGCTAATTATATAAATATATACATCTCTGTTTAACAATGTTCTAGATTTTTCAAAAACCAAAGGGTTTTTAATTTTTCTAGGTACTGCTAAATTATACACTTCCTTTTACATTTGTATAAACAACCCCCTGGTGTGGACATGACCTAAAAAAGCATGTATATTTCCTAAATTGTGCTCCCTCTAATTGCATCATCTAAAAACCAAACATAGCAGAGGTTAATGTGCAGAACCTATACTTAATTCACAAACGTGGTTTGCAAAAATGGTTAGCAGTTGCCTGTTAAAAACGCAGCCATGAAAATTTCTGTAGCATTTCTGCATGTAATTAGCCTCTTTTCTCCCCTCAGCTATTCATAAATGCATAAATATACCTGTGCTCTACGTAATGATGACAGACAGTGACAACATATTGATATACAGTGCCATTTCGTACTTAGAAATGAATCTTTCATTAGCTAAGTTATCATTGCTGGGTTATGACCTTCAACTCTCTAATTTTAAATTCATCCGTTTTCAGACTATTAAGCTGTTCTTGAGCACGCCACAGAAATTACAGATGTAGAGGTAAATTTTCAAGATAATTTTTAATTTAAAAAAAGGTCAAGGATATGCATACTTCTTTAGAAGAATTGAATCTGATAATGAGAACAAATGGATCATTTTGGTTGTTAATGATATTTGCTTCTCCACGTAAAAATGGAAAGGCAGAAAAAAACTGACCATAATCACTGAATGAAATTAGCAAGCTCCTAATTTCCCAGTACCCTGCACAAGAAATTTAAAAAAGGACAACTACCCACCCAGAAGATCAGCTGGTTAGACCTAGCTGGAGCCTCATGCCAGTTTCTAACTCAGCCTCAATTACCTTGTCCAGGCATACCCCACTATGATTTCTTTCTTCCTTTTGTTTTTTTTCCCCTGAGACAGAGTGTCTCTCTGCCACCTTGAGTAGAGTACTATGGCATCATAGTTCACAGCAACCTCAAACTCTTGGGCTTGAACAATCCTCTTACATCAGCCTCCGAGTAGCTGGGATCATAGGCGTACACCACTACACCCAGCTAGTTTTTCTATTTTTAGTAGAGACAGGTCTTGCTCTAGCTCAGGCTGGGCTCCTGCTCCTGAGCTCAAGCAAGCCACCTGCCCTGGCCTCCCAGAGTGCTAGGATTACAGGCGTGAGCCACTGAGCTCAATCCCTGCGATTCCTTTCTCTTTCTCTCTCTCCCTCTCTCTCTCACTCTTTCTCTATCCTGAGGTTAAAAATATGTCTTTGTAGAATCCAAAATATTAACATACTATGGTATACACTAAGAAATCAAAATCTGGCCAGTACAGTGGCTCACGCCTGTAATCCTAGCACTCTAGGAGGCTGAAGTGGTGGATCGCTGGAGGCCAGGAGTTTGAGACAGCCTAAGCAAGAATGAGACTTCATCTGTACAAAAAATAAAAAAATTAGCCAGATGTGGTGGTGCACACCTATAGTCCCAGCTACTCAGGAGGCTGAGGCAGGAGGATGGCTTCAGCCCAGAAGTAGTAGTTTATACTGAACTATGATAATGACACTGCACTCTAGTTGGGGTGACAGAGCAAGACCCTGTCTTAAAAAAAAAAAAAAAAATTGAAAGAAATGAAAGAAGAGAAGAAAACTATAAGTTTCCTAAGTTTAATGTTAGCTGCTTTTTGCCCAGTGCAAAACACTGTCTGACTCCATTCCCAGCCCCTAACCGCTCAGCCCTGCCCTTCAGATCAGCTGTTGGGAATAGGATGGCAGGCGCCTGCAGTATGTCTCCCTGATACCACTGACTACTCACCTCCTTACAGCTTTTTCAGCAGTTTCTGGCTCACCCACCAGTTATTTCACAGTCCCCTTTACACCATTCCTGACCTTCTATCTCTGTATGTTGCTCTTCCCTTTTCAGCTCCTTACAAATCAGTGTTTCTCAGGAGACACTGCTCTATAAATTTTCCTTTAGTCATTTTAGCTAATACCAAATCTTTGCCCCATCCCAACCTCAAATAGCCAAAGACCAGCTGTACTTTTCTAATACATCAGGCTCATGCCTCCAATTAACCCAGCACTCCACTGCACAGAGCCCAAAATGCAACCAGGCCCTGCTTGTGGCCTCTGAGCACAAGTTATGCAGTTCTGGCCTCCATACCTTGCTTGTGATCTAACTGCACCAGATAGGCTGTTTACCGGCCCCTCAACGCTACACCAACACAGTGTTAATCTCACCATCAGCACATACCATCTCAACCCCCATACCCACAGCACATATATCGCCCCTGACATATGAAAATCTTCCCTCTGCCACAAGCCACACCCTAGAAGCATTACAGCTGGGCCCTATTATAACACATACCTTTCTTTATTATTGCAGTCACCACATAATATGTGGTTCCTGCAATATATGGTATTATGTGAACTGTCATCCTCCATGTCTATTCCACCCTAACTACAATGAACATTTTAAGTACTTTAGCTCCCAGGAGAGTGCTTGGCACAAAGCAGATAATCAATAAATAGACTTTAAAAAGTGAATTACAAATGAAATAAGCAACCATGCTCATGCAATTATTACCATGAAAGGAAGAGCAGATCTTGGATCCAACTTTCAGCTTAAAGATCACATTAGCAGTGATAGGTTCTTGGTTGTCCCATGTTAACTAGGTCACCGATTCCTCTTCAGTATTCTCTTTCAGCCCTTGTCTCATTAGAGACACTCTGCCTCAATTAACAATAGCAATTACTCCCATCCTTAAAACCTCACAGTTTCTGGCTCACCCAACATACACACCAAACTTCCTTGTACATATCACACTTTTAAGTCAATGACTGGTGAAATTATTTGTCTGGTCTCTGTCTTTCCTACCCACTAAGTTTCTTGGAGGCAGGGTGCAGCAGCCTGGCTGATGGGTTCACACTCAATTTACTGACTGATTTAACACATGACTAAATTGATAAATAAACCATTGTCCTCATCTATTATTAAATTAGCATTGATTGGTTTGTCAAATTAGCCAACTGATACCCTGGAAAATAAACAACATCTGACATTGAGGAGATGGTAGATTAGACAAGTACATTTGAGAGAGCTCATCTTTAAACAAATTTAATGCAAGCCAAAGGAAGACAGAAGTATAAATACCTTTCCCCTTGGTCTCAAAGATCTTAAAGTCATAGTGGAACTTTGTAGTGGTTGCTTCCCCAAATTTTATAGCACCTGCACAAAATAACTTACCCACTAAATGTTTCTGCTTAGACCTGGCGATTATATCCATTCAGTGGGGTCATGTCATATTAAGCTAAAGCTCTGACAGATTTAAATCACATTTATTTAGAAAAATGCAAAGAGTAATGAATAATAAATTCAATTAATTTAGTAATCAATATCTTTATAATAATTCAATTGAAAATTAACTGTCTACATGAAGAACTGAATTGGGTTAGCAAGCTGACAAAAACCAAAACATTGTAGACCAAATGCAACCAAATCAGACACAAATCTAGTTCACCCATAATTTAGTCTCATGTAGGAAATTCACCATAGATGATAAAACACTCTCAAATTTTTTTTATACAGTGTAGTGGTCAGGACACGAGAAAATATGACATTTGTCCTAAATTCATTGGTCCACACAACACAGAGTGGTCCTCAGGAATTTCAAAAATACAATAAATTAGAAATAATAATCAAAGGGCAGTCATAATATTGTACTTAAACTTTTTAATCTATTGTGTATTCCTAGAAAAAGAGACGAGACTCTAACTGCTCATATAGCCAGTCATCTCTCAATGTTTTATCTGAAAGGCACACACAAGTAAACATACTGTATATGAAACACTGGGCAAATCCCATTTCATTGGCTTTTCTACTCATAAAGGTTAAGGAATTTTTTCAAGGCAAGTGGAAGCCCAATAGATCCAGCCACACTGCCCCATTCCTCCTCCTAGAGAGGCCGTCAATGAGGCATTCCTATCCAATCCTTTTAATATACACGTGCTCCCTCAACTTCTGGCAGACACTCTAAGTCATCTGAAATTAGCTAAGACAGCTTAAGAGATCCAAGAGCTATATAATTATAAAAATTCCTCCCCATTCCCTCTAGAGGATCGTTGTAGGAAAGCTCTAAGCTAATCCATGTTTTTGTTAACAAAATCTTATTAACTTATAACATCCCCCCCCCATCAAGTACATCACCCTCTAAAACAAAGAGTATGGACATAGGCATGCATTTTAATTTCACAGATATTTCATCTTCCTATTTAAAGCTAATTGGCAGAAGTGCCTAAGAATTAAGCTTTTCAAACAGTAAATAAACCAAAAACAAATTCTTACATCACAGATGCAAATTTACCTGTCTCTTGGGACTAGGCAGATACTATGAAGGGTTGAGCTCAAGATATTACTCATCAGAGGGACTGGCTAGAAGACAGGGATGAAAGGTAGAATGCAGGCTCCCTGCAGCCTCCCTGTCTAATTTTATTGTTTCAATTAAGAACATGAGTATTGTGATTTTAATTTAAAGAAGATATTCATATTGGTCTTTTAAATTAAAATCCCCAGCTTTTAAATGCTGAATACGAACTCAAAGCAACACAAGAAAAACAAAAAAAATACCAGCAGACCAAAGGCAATCCCAATCAGAGACAAATCTAAGTTTGCCTGGTGTTTAGTCTCAGGCAAGAAACTCAAGATAGTTTCATTAAGCATTCTCAAAATTTCTTACTGAGGGCCTAAGTATCTGCCTGTCCCCTCTCAAGATTCTGGTATTTCCCAGCTACATAAAATCATCCCTCTCACAAAACAACAAAAAGAAGTCTGATTGTCATTACCCAGAGTTGCTGATTAAATGACTAATTTCAAGTAACTTGTCATCACTTGATTATACTTTATATAGTAATGCTGACTGTCTTATTCAGAGAAACACATTTGGGCTTCATATGGGACTTCCGTGTTTGCCAATGAAGCTTTGTAGCCATTAAGTTCTTGCAAAAACTTTTATTAAGGTAGAGTGTCTTCGTAGAAACAGACCCTGAGATCAAGGACTCCAGGACCAGTACTTTATTTGGAAGGTGACCCAGGGAGCAACAGGGGAAAATGGAATAATTGAGAGAAGACATTATCCAAATCTGATCAATAATCAAAGCTTCTGGCTAAGGGATATGAATTCATTCATCCCTTCTGGATGGCCACATACAGTACCTGTGGCTCCAGAGAGCCCTTGGGAAAAGAGTTGCAAATGCCAATAGGTAGACTGGGAGTTAGCATACAAAAAATTAAAAATTGAAAAACAAGTAATTGGAAATGAGATAAGAAAACATGGGCAAGATATTAACAGCATCTATGCTACCTCAACTTCTTGGAATACCGTAACAAAAATGAGCAAGGACTAAAACAAGAACATTTAAGAAACCAACTTTTCTAAAGCTAAAAGGTATGATGGGATGTTCACAATCTGAGGTGGATCATGCCCACCTTAAATATCAGCAAGGCTGTAACCTACATCTCTCAACTTCTACCTGCGTCTTCACTGGTTGGTGGGCTGCACGAGAAGACTCATACCTGGGAGATATTTTAGTCTCATCTCCCCAAGGCCAAGTCATCTGTGATGTACAGTGCCAAGCACCAAGCCTTCCGGCCCTCAACACCACCATGTGTAATTAGGAAGGCAATTAGGGGAAATCACACTTTTCCAGCCAATTACTGCCTCTCACAGGGAAGCTTACTCTGAAAATTAGACCCAAAGTCAAAACCTACTTGTGCAGCACTATAAACTCAACTTTTGTCTCTCCAAGGAGTCATCAGATGTTCCCCCCGTTTATTTTAGCTTCAAGCATTCCCAGAAGATATAGAACACTATGCATTTTCTTAATGGATCTTCCACCACAGCCAAAATTAGGGTATCTCAAAATAGCAACGTGACTGGCCATAAGAAGTGTTCAGTCACTTCTAATGTGGACTAAAACTTTACAAACTTCCCTCTCTGAGAGAGAGAGACAGAGAGAGAATCTTCGTGAAATGATTACTTGTCATTCTTAGGATTTTTTGTGTAACTCTTTAACACATTCTACAGAACTCTGAAGGTTCCAGCTCCTTCCTCCCCTCTCAGATCTTATCTCATACAACTCTCCTCTCCTTCATCATACTCCAGCCTCCATGGTCATTAGTTAAAAGCCAGAGCAAGCCATTAGCTTTGTCCTTAACATGGTCTTGTTACCCGTATTATACCTGCTGTGTCCTCTGCCTCAGCAAAGGTCAGCATTCTTTCCCAGACTCATCATATAACTGAGAAACCTTCCCTCAGAATCACCTAAGACAGATCCCTACTGTTATAATCTATCACCAGCCCCTCATTTCCCTCATGGCTACAATAGATCAGTTTTAGTGACTGCTGTATTGATTAGTGTCTTGCCTGTCTAGCCCAGTGAGATGGGTCTCCATGGGAGGCAAGGTCCACGTGGATTATGCTCTCCAGTGGAGCCACAGCCCACTAAGCACCTGCTATATAAATAAATGAATGAATGAATGTTTCCTATGCACCTTCCATGGGACAGGTATTATGGTACTTAAAACCCTAGAAATTCAACAGTGTTGAGGCTGACAGTCAAAGAAATGGACAAAGTAGTAGATGTTACTCTTTTTTTTTTTTTTGTAGATACAGAGTCTCACTTTGTCATCCTCGGTAGAGTGTCGTGGTGTCACACAGCTCACAGCAACCTCCAACTACTGGGCTTAGGTGATTCTCTTGCTTCAGCCTCCCAAGTAGCTGGGACTACAGGCACCCGCCACAAGGCCTGGCTATTTTTTGTTGCAGTTTGGCCAGGACCGGGTTTGAACCCGCCACCCTCGGTATATGGGCCTGGCACCCTACGACGTTACTCTTATGAGAGAAACGTTAGTCACAATAAAGATATTGTAGACAGATCACTTGATCATGTTCTACCATGTTGCATGTATCTATAATATACACTGATTGACCACTGATGGCCTGTCCATCGTGGCCCATAAAATACAATCAAGTCAGGCGATCTCCTCTGTGCTACCCTCCTTGACCTATCCACTGTACTTCACAGATTACTTGGCCCTGGGAAGATGAGATTTCCTCCACTTCCAAGGTTTGGGCTGCAGATCATCCTTGGCTTTATACCAATCTTTTCTATGTGTCCTCAATTCCCTGCTTACCCTGACAGAATCATATTTACTGTCCTGTATTAATGGGTGATGAGATCTTGTGGGTCCCTCCATAGTTCTGTGAGTGTGTGTGTCCCCAGTCCTGGAATTAACCAAGGGCATAGGAAATAATATCCTATCCCCAGGGCATAGGAAATAATAGGTGCTTAATAAAGACTACTGAAAAGAAAGGAAAAGATCAAGATTAAAACATCTTATTTCTCTGGTTGTGCTGTACAATGTAGTAGCCATTAGCCACAGATGGCTATTTAAATTTAAATTTAATTTTTATGTTAATTTAAAATGCAGTTCCTCAGCCACACTAGCAATACTTCAAGTGCTCAATGGTCACATGTGGCAAGTAGCTCCCATTTTAGCACAGAATAGAAGTCCATCAGTGTAGAAAGTACTATTGGACAGTGCTAGTATGGATCTTTATGAAATAAAGCTAGCAAGTAAACATTTTTTTATTTATTAACAAGAAGAAATGTCATTTGTGACACTCCATAGAGAAACATAATTCAACAAAACACTTCAAATATTAATGGGAACTTCTCCATAAACAATACCATGTTAGACCCAGAAGAGATTCAAAGAGCACTGAGATTTGAACCTTGACTCTCAAAAATTTCATAGACCAGCATGCAAAGCTAAGCATACCAGTCAGTTTGCTATAATCCAGTCCAACAAAAAAGGAAAATCATGCAGACCTGTAATAATTAATTCAAATGGGGAGGTGGGGGTGGGAGTGGGCAGAACAAAATTTATAATCCAGCAACATTTAGGCAAAAAAGTAGCTTTTGAAGCAACAATTATACACAATTACAAGGAGGATTGTGCTACAGGATTCAGCTGCAGGAAAAATTGTAGAATGTTCAAGAATGACTAATGTTCTTGGTACCGAAATGTGACATATAAGAGATACTGTGGAAAACATGGCTACAGATCACTGCAACCAGACAGCCTCAAGAAGCCAGAGGAGCCTCTTGTTAAAGGAATAGAATTTCTTGTGTAGGGAATTGGTGCTTTAGTAAGGTCCGTAGGATAGAAGGTACCTTCCTAGTTCACTGTCAATGGTACCTTCTCATAAGTTTTCTGAAGCCAGGAAACTAGTCTGATCCAGAGAAAATAATTAACAGACACAAACTACTTCTTTCCATGACCACCAAGTGACACCAGGGATCTCTAACACTTGTTTGCCAAAAAAGGGGAAAGTACCTGTGTTGACATTAATCTGTACAATAAAACTAAATTTAAATGCTAATAAAAATGGGAACTAGGAGTCAAAAAATCATATAACCTTTTAAGGAGTTAAGTCAAGCTCATGGCTTTCATTCATCCAAATAAAAACTGGCAAAGACTATGGGTTGCCCAATAATTCCCTTCCCTTAGCAAACAGTATTCTTTTTCTTTCCTCCACAGTTAATTATTTTTGTTTCAATAGATTTACAAGTGTTTTTTTGTTAAGGATGAATTGTATAGGGTAGGGTGAAACCAGGGCTTTTAGTGTACCTGTCACCTGAATAGTATATGTAATACCAAATAGATATTTGATCCCTCAGCCCCCTCCCAACCTCCCCCCATACAGGAATCCAAAGTCCATTATCCCACTGTATATACCCAGCATTTAGCTCCTACATATAAGTGAGTATACATGTTTTTTTTTTTTTTTTCCATTCTTGAGATATTTCACTTAGGATTACAGCTACCAGTTCCATTCAGGCTGCTATGAAAGACATGTTTTCATTTCTTTTTATATCTGAGCCATAGTCCATGATATATATATCACATCTGTTCATTACTTGATGGGCATGTCGGTTGATACCATATCTTTACAATTGTGAATTGTACTGCAGTAAACATACAAGTGTATGTGTCTTTTTGATAATAATGACTTATCTTCCTTTGGGTAAATACCCAATAGTGACACTGCTGGTTTGAATGGCAGAGCTACTTTTAGTTCTTTGAGGAATCTCTATACTATTTTCCATAGAGGTTGTACTAATTTACATTCTTATCAACAGCATATAAGCATTCCCTTTTTCAATATCTATTTCGGACTAACATGAGGGTACATATGATTGGGTTACATTGTTTGCATTTGTAAGGTAGTCTTTTAAACCTAACACAAAACTATAAAAAAATCAAGAACAGTGATTTTCAACTGATATGCTGTGACAGGATTTTAGGTGTGCTGCAAAAATTTTTAAAGATCATTAATTAAATTATTTTTAAGTGAAGTTCAAATCACAGTTAAGTATATTCTTTTTTTTACTCCTTTTGACGGGCAACAAAATATAAGTGTGTCTCAGAAGTATAACTATAATTTCAAGTGTGCCATGACATAAAAAAAGTTTGAAAAACTTTGCTCTAGTGTGGGAAATCACTTAATGATACTAGACTAGGGAAAGAATTTAAGAAGCCATTGAAACAACAACAAAAATTTAAAAGTGGGACCTGATCAAGTTAAAAATATTCTACATAGCTAAGGACACAATCAGCAAAGCAAAGAGACAGCCTTCAGAGCAGGAAAAGATACTTGCATGCTATAAATCTAAGGAAGGGCTAATAACCAGAATCTACAAAGAACCCAAGCAAATCAACAAAAAAATCGCAAACAACCCCATTAAAATCAAGGTGAGAGACATGAAAAGAATCTTTTCTCATGAGGAAAAATAGCCAACAAACCCAGGAAAATGTCTTACTGTCTCTAATTATTAGAAAAAGGAAAATCAAAACCACTTTGCGATATCAACTAACTCCAGTAAAATGACCCTTACTACAAGGTCCCAAAGCAACAGATGCTGGTGTGGGAGAGAAATGAAAGGAGAAGAGAAAGGAGACGGATGAGAGGAGACCAGACAAGACAAGATGAGATGAGACAAGAAGACTCAGGCACGGTTGGTGGGACTACAAAGTAGTACAGCCTTTACAGAAAGAAAGATGGACCGTCCTCAAAGAATTATAAATAGTCCTTCCATTTGACCCTGCAATTTCGTAATTATTATGACCCTGCAATCTCTCTAAGTATCTTCCCCAAAGAGAAAAGGCCATTTCTATCATAAGGATATTTGCACTCGAATGTTTATAGCAGCACAATTTACAATCACAAAGATATGGAGGTGCATCTTAGAAGGGTACAGGCAAAGCTTACTAAATGCAGAACACAAATGTCTTCATACGATAACTAAGAAAATGCCATGAAGGGTATGTTAAACAGTTTGATGAAAACATTTCAGATTGTATATGAAACCAGCACATCGTACCCCTTGATTGCACTAATGTACGCAGCTATGGTTTAATAAAAAAATAAAATAAAATAAAATAAAATAATTGTAAAGGTTAAAAAAAAAAAAAGATATGGAAACAACCCAAATGCACTTCAGCACATGAATGAGTTAATAAAATGTGGTATGTATATACTGTGGAATACTATTCAGCCATAAAAATATGGAGATTTCTTATCTTTTGTTAAAGTATCACAGGAATGGAAAAATCAAAAACCCCATGTACTCAATACTAAGTTGAAACTTGTAGATTAACAACATGCACACATGAGAGAAAAACTCAATTAAATTGAAGAAGGAGGATGAAAGGCGAGGGGTTGATAAGTGCCCACCTAATGGGTACAATGTATGCGTAAATATTTCTTGGGTGAAGGTTGCAAATAGTATATGGATCACTATGAAAATTATGAGATAAACTATGTGAAATAATGATGCCTTATTTCACTTCCAAGAAACACAGTCAATTGCATCCTTTCTGATTCACTGTGCAAGTTTCAATTTTCTTAGTGTGCTACATATTTTTCTGTCTGCATGGATTTCATGTTTCTTGACGTTTATGTTTCTCAAAACTTTTCTAGCAGCGCCTGTGGCTCAAAGGAGTAGGGCACCAGCCCCCATATGCCGGAGGTAGTGGGTTCAAACCCAGCCCCGGTCAAAAACTGCAAAAGAAAAAAAAACAGCAATCAAAACTTTTCTAATGACCTACATATTCTTTAGGTTCCAAATCATTCCCTTTCATAAAATTCTGGATAGAAATCTGAAGATGTGGAGTTGCCAGACCCCACTTATTCCACTGAGTGATAAATTAGAACCTTCAGTATTTAGCTAAGACCTTTGGTATTTTACATGGAAATTAACTATTGACAGGAAGCTATTTCTAAGACTGTTGAGCACTTCGTAAGACTCAGTTCGTCTTTTAATATCAACTAAATTATCCAAAGAAGATTTCTACTATGAAGTAACCATCTCTCTTGCAACATCATTTTAACACTCCAAAAAGGTACGGCCATATTCAGGAAATAAAGCAGGCCATGATGCTTTGCAAGGTTACCTACCACCTTGCAAGTTTAAAACTGGTGAAAAAACATTCTTTAAGGGATAAAACGCCATGCACAATCAAAAATCAGTCAAAAATATTAATCGGGAGTGGAGGAGATGGTTCCTTGGGAATTCAGAACCATGGAAGCCACAGGAATGGGGCCTAAACGGGAACTGAAAAGATCGACCATTACAAAAGGATACCTTCTCCAACATCAGGACAGGTCAGGCTCAGTGCAATCCCGGGGGCACTCAGGCATCCACTCTCTCATCTGCCTTTTATCAAAAACCTTTTTAGGGCTGTGTTTTCATAATAACCTGAGAAGCTGCTCAATATGGCTGAGGAATGAGGCAGAGAGGCCAGCAGGCGGAAGCCTGCCATCTACAAGTACAAATCCATGCAACATTCTTCTTCTACAGGTTAATTCACAATTATACTGACGCTAATTATAAAACAATGATTTTTAACTTTGGAATCGCCAGTGAGTGATCAAAACACATCCAGCCTTTGAAATAGAAAACAAACTGAAAGAGATTTAGGATCTGCATCTAGGCTTGGCGTCCGTAACACAGTGGTTATGGTGCCATCCACATACACTGATGGTGGCAGGTTTGAACCCGCCCAGGCCAGCTAAACAAATGCAACAAAAAAATAGCTGGGCATTGTGGTGGTGCCTATAGTCCCAGCTACTTGGGAGGCTGAGGCAAGAGAATGGCTTAAGCCCAAGAGTTAGAGGTTGCTGTGAGTTGTGACATCACGGCACTCTACCAAGGGCGACATGAGACTCTGTCTCACAGAAAAAAGAAAAAAAAAAAAAAAAAGATTTGAATCTAACGAAAAGGGCCAGAATCCACGTACCTGGTGGTCCTCTGGTATTACTCCTCATGTCCTCTGGTTAGGCCACAAATGCTCTGACCGCATTCATAAACTATTTGGACTCTTATGCAACAGCTCCAATACCAACTCTCACATCACTTACAAAAAAGTCAAATTTTCAAGTGCCAGCAAACAAACTACAAATGGAGTATTTTTTATTCATGCACTCATCTGCAAAAAGGATCAGCTGGATGTATGTAAATGAATAACTACGCTGGCCAGACTAATAGGAATCTCTCACATCCTATGGACCTCTCAGTTACCAAATTCATTTGTATTTTGTCCTTGTAAATTATCGGAGTCTTTGACAAAACCTTCCTTCAATGTCATGCTTTGCTGTGTTCTGTGTAGCCAACTCTGGGGAAGAACTGTGATTCCCTAAGCTTATGATTGACGAACAAAAAATTTTTGTTACTAATTATTTTTTATGCTCTAGGCTCTCTTATACTATCTCAGGATACAGCAATGTGTTCTGGGCAAGCTAATTTATTTTATGACCCTTGATTTTCACACCTATTCAATAATAACAATCACCATACTCTCCTCTAATGGAGAAATTAAAAGACATTTTTCACCTAAAACACCATTATACAAAGGAACTACTCTATGAATTATTATATATCCAATAGCTACCTCCAATCCCCAAAGTCTTTCATTAGGGTCACATCTTCCAAATCCACAGCATCCCTGCAACTTTTCAACATTTCTTTTTACCAAATTGGAATCTTTAATACTTTGCTATCACTGGTCAGTATTTAGGTATTAATCTTTCCTCTTTCTCATCTTCTTGAACTCAAACAATGGATCATTTGCATTTCTTAACCATTATATTCTATCTAGTAAAATTCCATCTCATAAGTTTCTCATTACAACTTAATTGTCATTGTATAGTCTTTGCCACTTTTTTTCTGAAACATTTCAGCATTTGTCGGACCTCCTTCCTAAGATTTTGTGGGATACATTCAATCCCTCTCCTTACCTCCATCCCACTACCAAACCTACCACCACCCTACCTCACACCAGCCCTCAACATGTATACTTGAAAATATGTACCTGCGTGTTTTGATTTTCAGCTGGGCAAACCAGCATCTGATGTTTTAGATGTTATCTTGTCTCTCTTATCTTTTTTGTCTTTCAAATGTTGCCTATGAAAGCAATTCCTTCATGGTTGATCAATTCACTTATTTCCAGTCTATATGTTATGGAGTTGTTCCATTCATTTTACCCATTCTTTGTGATGGTGAAATAACCAAATCTGAAAAGCTCTGTACTAAAGGGCATGGGAAAAATTACCAGCACATTCTTTGATCTAGCAACCCTATTTTTGATTATCTCTCCCGCAAAAATAAAAGCACCAGCACATGACACTAGATACCATATCCATCAATAAGGAAATTTTTAAATAATGTATGTCATACTACCAATACTACAGAATAGACACAGTTATTTTAAAAAACATGGATTTTTATGTATTGACTCAGGTGGATATCTGCTCTTCACTGTTAAAAGAATGATGTCACCAAAGGACAAATTGCTAAAAAGAGAAAAGTAAGAGTGTGTGTGTGTGTGTGTGTGTGTGTGTGTATATACACAAAGATTAGAATGATTATCTCGAGACAGCAGGCTTGGGGTAAATGGATGACTGGTTTAAATACCCATTTTTCCACTAATTGTTTTGCTCTAATACAGGTTATTGTTAAAACATTTTCAAAATTATTGATATAAAAATTAGACATTAATGGCTCGGCGCCCATAGCTCAGTGAGTAGGGTGCCAGCCACATACATCAGAAGGTGGCAGGTTTGAGCCCAGCCTGGGCCTGCTAAACACTATAAACTGCAACTAAAAAATAGTCAGGCCTTGTAGTGAGTGCCTGTAGTACCAGCTACTTGGGAGGCTGAGGCAAGAGACTCTGTTAAGTCAAAGAGTTGGAGGTTGCTGTGAGCTGTGACTCCACAGTACTCTACAAAGTTTTATATATTAAGACACTTTCAAAAAAAAAAAAAAATTAGACACTAAGAAAATGAAGTAATGTAAATGGGCTGGTTGTTCTGTAACACATTTTGAGAATCCGTCCATGACCATAATTGGCATCAATGAAGGCCAACAGAGTAGCACCTCCATGGTTGACCACTTCCCTACACTGACCACGTCCTAAAGCTGACTGGATTTTCATAGAGCAGACATGCACCACATGTACCTACAGCAGACTTAGTTCCTTATGCTGACCACCTCTGCATGTTGACTAGTTTGTTTCAGTTCCTTGGTGGTCTACTGTAATTTCTAAACTCCTCATTCAACATTACAAAGGAACTCCACAGACATTCACACACAACGCATTCTCAAAGAACATACTCCATTCTCCCTGCTTAACTCCCTCCCCTCAACTCCCATAAACTCCTGTCTCTGCCCTTGGTTGGCCCCAGTGGGAAGAAGTGAGAATATGAACATGGTTCAGATGTCTTCAGAGTTTTCATACCTGCTCACCCAACCTCCTGTGGTTCAGGAAAGAAAAAGGGGGGATGAGGATATCATTTTTAAATTATTCTAATCAAAGATAGCAAGGTAGGTAATAACAGCTTCATGGGCACAATAATTATTTTTGATATTGAATTTGTATCTTATATCCATAGTAATTGAACTGTAAAAACAAGTTACGAGGGATATCAAAAAATTCAACTAATGAGCCTAAGCATTTTGATCATCTTTTTCTTTTTTTTAAGACAGTTTTACTTTGTCGCCTTTGGCAGAGTGTTGTGGCGTCACAGCTCATAGCCATCTCTTGGGCTCAAATGATTCTCTTGCCTCAGCCTCCCAAGTGGCTCCCCTAGGAGCCAGCCACAATGCCCAGCTATTTTTTTTTTTTTAAGAGATGGAGTCTTACTCTTGCTCAGGCTGGTCTCAAACTCCTGAGCTCAAGAAATCCACCTACATCAGCCTCTCCGAGAGCTGGGACATTTGGATGATCTTTAAAGGTGACAGAAGTCATGAGTAAGTTTGTATGATATAAAGGAAACACAAAGTACAATGGAAACAGCAAATTAACATGCCTTTTGATTTACATGCAGTTTTAAAAATGACAAAATTAAGCAGGTGCAGTGGCGTGTGCCTGTTGTCCCTTCTGAGGCAGAAGGATCACTTGAGCCTGGAAATTCAAGACTAGACTGGGCAATATGGGAGACCCCATCTCCAAAAAAAAGTAATAATGATTAATAAATAAATAAATAGATAGATAGATAGATAAAACTCTCAAGTTTCTGAAACCTTTTGTTTCTCTCATCTTACTACAGTGAAATGAACACAAGAGTAAGAGACTTGGTGGACTTTCTGGCCTCCACTCAACGTTATGGAAACTAAGAGCTTCACTATCAACAAGTGTCAAAGTTTCATTACAAGGCATCTTATTTTCTTTGTTCTGATTTTTTTCAAAAAGTCATTGTTCGTATAAAAGAGATTAAAAGTCCACTTTCTTTTCACTGAATTCAACCCTTCCCACTTTGCCAACACTTCAAGAACAAAAGACCAGTAGAACGCAAAATAAAGAAGGCAATGGAAAATAGTGAGATGTAGTTACCTCAGGATGGAAAAGAAGAGCCAGAAGAAGGGATGACTCTCTTCTTCTTCCTAGTGGAAGATAAAGGGGAGAACGGGGACAAATGCCACCAAACAGAATTTAGAAGCCCTGGACACCAGAGTAGAGAGTGAAAAGAAAGGGCACTCCTTTCTACGCTAAGAAAGAAAACATTCCTTGGCAGACAAAATAAAATAAGCTTTCTTTCTGCTTTAAAATTTAAAAAAGATAAAGAAAAAGAGAGAAAAGAAAATAAATTAAGAAAACCAACTTTCAGTTGCACTGATATGATTTTGAAAATAATAATCAGAGTTATTAAATTATAATCCTAGATAAAATTCTAGCCCAAATACATGCAATTTCCATTTTTAAGAGTCAGACTCGAATCACAGCTTGTTTCAAATTCTTTATGAAGCCATTTCCACAGAAATCAGAGATGATCTGAAGGAAGTTAAATTAAATGAGGGGAGAAAAAAGTATAAGCAAAATTAAGAAAATCATTCTAATAATTAGTTCCAACTCCATGCAAAAAATACATATTATATATATTCTGCAGTCTCACACTTTGTAATAATTAACGTTACGATCTTGTCTAATGTTTTTATTTAACCCAGGCAGCAACTTTAATTCTTCAAGCAAATATGTGTTGAAGCTCTGTTAACTGTATTTTTGCTAAAGTAGCAAATGTCTAAAAACAAACCTAAATGATGAATTGTAAAGATTGGGGACCAACATGTTAACTAGGCAACCCCTGACTGTTCCTTGTTTTCAATCTGAGCTACAATCAACATCACCCATACTTTCCAGGGCTGACATAACACAAATCAAAGGGAAATAAAAGCCATTTCTGCCACATTTGTTATAAGAAACACTTAAAAATCCGTTACTTGCAATAAGGACATTTTTGACTTACCTAATAAAAACTTAAATCAGGTCAAAATCGTGGCCAATCTAATAATTCCACGCTATTCTATATTATCACTACTTATTATTAATTCGTACATGTTCCTTAACAGCAGTTCTAAACCTAGGAGGATCCTGCCCCAACCTCCCCAAGGAACATGTTGTAACATCTGAAAACACATCTGATATTTCCAGTGGGGAATGTGTTACTTCTTTACAGTCAGAAAGAACAAAAGAACAACTAGAGAATCAGATCACCATATTTTATTCTCTCCCCAAATTCTGCAAGCCCAATTCTTTCCTGTCCCTTCTTAAAATTTGATTTCCAAAATTGATCTTCATTGGTACCCTCACTGCTGAAGTCCAATCATGTGTGCTCTGCCTTGACTGAAATCTTTAATTTCTTGCTATCAAAAATTCAGTTCTTAGAGAGCTGATTGCTTTCATCAAACCAAACATGAGTGAAAATTCTTTAATTCCCAAATTCGATACAAAATAAAACCATCCTACACTCCCATACGTCATCACCCTCTTAAGGAAAGAATTATACAAAACTCATGTCCATAAATTTAAATGTAGTCATTTCTAACAAATATTTTCATTTATGGTGACTTGAATATATATTGTTATCACGTTAAACTAAATGGTGTTTTATCCCTTCAAAGAATTTTGTTATACAAGTGATCCATTTAGACTAAGGAAGAAGAAAATATTTCTGATGCACGCTGGCATAGTTTTTCCTTTTACTAACTTCATTGTAGGAGTGCCAATCATTTGCAACTCATCTAAAAACTGAAATTTCCCTGTCACCATACTCTACAACAGCAGCACGGCCCACTTTAAAGCTATTAAAACATCATTATGATAGCAGACACTGATCCCACTTGTGAGACTCAAACTTCTTCTTCCACCTCCCTGCCCAAACACAACCTTCGCCCATATACCCATTCTCCTCATTTTCTAATGGAATGTGTAAGTGCATAGTGAAAGTGAGGTTTCCAATTCTTTAGTTAAGAGTGGACTAGTAGAGGCTCTGAGAAGTTCTGCATTAATGAAACCTGCATTACTATCTTTATCTCAGTGTTTCCCAATCTCTTATGACTATAGAATCCTCCTTCCATAAAAAGCCTATGAACAGACTCCTTGACTAATGTTCCAGGCACAAATTTTAAGAAAATGTTCTTCAAGCAAAGCACCTGTACATATCCCTCTGCCGGAGACTTCCTATACAGAGACTCAGTACGGAGGTTGTCAGAGAGAAACTCAAAAGATTCTGTACCAATGATGTTCTTTTTGTGCAGTGAAAATCTACTCCCAGAGGCTAACACCAAAAAACCAAAAAAATTATTTAAATCTCTAGGCAGCTAATAGTTAAATGGCTATAAAAGTCTCCCAAAGTCTGATATTAATTCCCTACCAAAAAAAGACATACATCACACTTGTGAGTTACACGATATAAATTCATGATTATGATAAATGGTAAGATTAGCAACTTTTTGATGAATATAACTCTCTATCTCAAATTCAAAAACTATAAACATGGATTCTAATAACTGTATTTATGAGTATTTTACAGACAAAAATCCAAAATCAATTACTGTATCTCTAATTATTGTATTTCCTGTCCTACGCAATGCATAAATCCATTCTGTTCTGTAAGGAGAGCTCAAAATATAATATCAAATATTCACCGTAACTCAAATTTTAAGCATTCTATAGTTCATTGAAGTGTCTTTGAACAATAAAAACATTTATGTTTTTCCACCTCTTATGTGATAGCTTTACTTAATTTATTAAAATAACTTAAAACATCTAAATGCCAAGCAATTAATATGAAAGAATGCTTTAAATGCTCTAATATCCTATAAAACATATTCTGCAAAGGACCGTGCTCAGCTGGAATCACCTCTAGACAGATTATTTAAAGTGAGAATCTATACATTTTGGGGTTATTTATATGAGAAAAATCAGAAAAAATAATTTACTGCAAGATAAGAAATTAATCATACATTTGAATAAGCCCAGAGGATACAGAATAAAAACAATGGTGTAACCTTCTGATAGTTGACAATTATTTACTTATAAATTGGAAGTGAGCCACCTTCTCCTCTGTAAGTAACATGTTTTATAAGAAGCACTTTTAATTAGGAAAACATTTTAATACAATAACAGTGTTAAATAATATTCTGATACAAACATATTTTCCTTTTTATAATACAGTCTTTATTTCCACAGGAGAGATTTGAAATCTCAAATCTACTCATTTTATACTATGTGTACAGATGGAAATCTGGAAAATGTATCAATCACAGATGTTAGAATCAAAACCTAAGGGCGGGACCTGTGGCTCATCGAGTTGGGCGCAGGCCCCATATGCCGAAGGTGGCGGGTTCAAGCCAGCCTCGGCGGAATTGCAAAACAGAAAATAGCCAGGCGTTGTGGCGGGCGCCTGTAGTCCCAGCTACCCGGGAGGCTGAGGCAAGAGAATTGCCTAAGGCCAGGAGTTGGAGGTTGCTGTGAGCTGAGTGACGCCACGGCACTCTACCGAGGGCAATAAAGTGAGACTCTGTATCTACAAAAAAAAAAAAAAGAATCAAAACCTAAGAAAGAAAACATAAGAGAAAAAATATCTCCAAAAGTAAAATCTCTCATCAACAGCACTGACTGAAGCAACTCTTTTGGAAATACTCTGGGATGTAAGAAAGAATCCAAGGTAGAAAAAAGATGCTAAAATAATGTCAACATTTCTTTGGGGGAAAATAGTGCTTCTCACATGATCTTCACCCTCAGTAAGCTTCTGGATTTGAGTTCCAAATAGCAGGGATGGAAGAAGCTGGAGTAATACACATTGCACACGATTTAAATGGACGTGTCAATACTTTGGCCAGATATTATCATCCCAATTTAAAGAAAACATTATCTCTGAGCCACCCTGACATATAAAAGATCTTATACCTTTTCAAACTCTTTGTAGACCTACAAAAGGATTATCAAGATACTTATATTAGATCTTGGTATGTTTAACCTACAAAGCCAGCGGCTACCATTGATAATAAAACATCATTTTCAAAAGAGAAAAGAAGGAAAGAGACTTTGAGGTCCCCAGTGGCAGAAACCATATGAATCCATCTTTTTATTCAAACATATAAGAGGGTCTGGGACAGAACTTATAACAACTGTCTGCACTGTGGAAAATCAAGGGCACCATGACAAGTGTAGATAAATATATACATATTTATACCCCATCACAATGGATCTTTTGTTTAATCTATATAGATAGGTGAGGAATCTACTCTGGAAATAATCTCTGGCCATTATTACATTTACATAAGTCTTATCAAATATTAAGGTGCTGACATTTGACAAAAGGCTGGCTCACAATGGCCTGTCAATCAGGCTCGGCGCCTGTGGCTCAACTGGCTAAGGCGCCAGCCACATACACCTGAGCTGGCGGGTTCGAATCCAGCCTGGGCCCGCCAAACAACAATGATGGGTGCAACCAAAAAAAAAAAAAAAAATGGCCGGGTGTTGTGGTGGGTGCCTGTGGTCCCAGCTACTTGGGAGGCGGAGGCAGGAGACTCGCTTGAGCCCAGGAATTGGAGGTTGCTGTGAGCTGTGATGCCACAGCACTCTATCCAGGGTGACAGCTTGAGGCTCTGTCTCAAAAAAAAAAAA